>JBBPFK010000240.1:21470-56000 GCA_037975005.1 Platalea minor
ACCAAAGGGGCCAGGACCAAAAGCTCTTGCTGCTCTTCAAGGAGCCAGGCAACCCCATTCACAGCCCCACAAACGTTGGCGCTCTCTCTTGAGACAGCCTTTCCAACTCCAATACTAGCTGCCTGCACCACCGAGTACAGCCGGAGCCCGGCTCAGGAACTGCGAACGTCCGGGGATTCCTCCCACACCAAAGGGGCCAGGACCAAAAGCTCTTGCTGCTCTTCAAGGAGCCAGGCAACCCCATTCACAGCCCCACAAACGCTGGCGCTCTCTCTTGCGACAGCCTCCCAAAGTCCAATACTACCTGCCTGCACCCCTCGGTACGGCCGGACCCCGGCTCAGCAATTGCAAACGTCCAGGGATTCCTCCCACACCAAAGGGGCCAGGACCAAAAGGTCTTGCTGCTCTTCAAGGAGCCAGGCAACCCCATTCACAGCCCCACAAACGCTGGCGCTCTCTCTTGCGACAGCCTCCCAAAGTCCAATACCAGCTGCCTGCACCACCGAGTACAGCCGGAGCCCGGCTCAGCAATTGCGAACGTCCAGGGATTCCTCCCACACCAAAGGGGCCAGGACCAAAAGCTCTTGCTGCTCTTCAAGGAGCCAGGCAACCCAATTCACAGCCCCACAAACGATGGCGCTCTCTCTTGCGACAGCCTCCCAAAGTCCAATACTACCTGCCTGCACCCATCGGTACGGCCGGAGCCCGGCTCAGCAATTGCGAACGTCCAGGGATTCCTCCCACACCAAAGGGGCCAGGACCAAAAGCTCTTGCTGCTCTTCAAGGAGCCACGCAACCCCATTCACAGCCCCACAAACGCTGGCGCTCTCTCTTGCGACAGCCTCCCAAAGTCCAACACTAGCTGCTTGCACCCCTCAGTACGGCCGGAGCCCGGCTCAGCAATTGCGAACGTCCAGGGATTCCTCCCACACCAAAGGTGCCAGCACCAAAAGCTCTTGCTGCTCTTCAAGGAGCCAGGCAACCCCATTCACAGCCCCACAAACGATGGCGCTCTCTCTTGCGACAGCCTCGCAAAGTCCAATACTACCTGCCTGCGCTGCTGAGTACTGCCGGAGCCCGGCTCAGCAATTGCAAACGTCCAGGGATGCCTCCCACACCAAAGGGGCCAGCACCAAAAGCTCTTGCTGCTCTTCAAGGAGCCAGGCAACCCAATTCACAGCCCCACAAACGATGGCGCTCTCTCTTGCGACAGCCTCCCAAAGTCCAATACTAGCTGCCTGCACCCCTCGGTACAGACGGAGCCCGGCTCAGCAATTGCGAACGTCCAGGGATTCCTGCCACACCAAAGGGGCCAGGACCAAAAGCTCTTGCTGCTCTTCAAGGAGCCACGCAACCCCATTCACAGCCCCACAAACGCTGGCGCTCTCTCTTGCGATAGCCTCCCAAAGTCCAATACTACCTGCCTGCACCACCGAGTACAGCCGGAGCCCGGCTCAGCAATTGCAAACGTCCAGGGATTCCTCCCACACCAAAGGGGCCAGGACCAAAAGCTCTTGCTGCTCTTCAAGGAGCCACGCAACCCCATTCACAGCCCCACAAACGATGGCGCTCTCTCTTGCGACAGCCTCCCAAAGTCCAACACTAGCTGCCTGCGCCGCTGAGTACAGCCGGAGCCCGGCTCAGCAATTGCGAACGTCCAGGGATTCCTCCCACACCAAAGGGGCCAGCACCAAAAGCTCTTGCTGCTCTTCAAGGAGCCAGGCAACCCCATTCACAGCCCCACAAACGTTGGCGCTCTCTCTTGCGACACCCTTTCCAACTCCAATACTAGCTGCCTGCACCACCGAGTACAGCCGGAGCCCGGCTCAGCAATTGCGAACGTCCAGGGATTCCTCCCACACCAAAGGGGCCAGGACCAAAAGCTCTTGCTGCTCTTCAAGGAGCCAGGCAACCCCATTCACAGACCCACAAACGATGGCGCTCTCTCTTGCGACAGCCTCCCAAAGTCCAATAATACCTGCCTGCACCCCTCGGTACGGCCAGAGCCTGGCTCAGCAATTGCAAACGTTCGGGGATTCCTCCCACACCAAAGGGGCCAGGACCAAAAGCTCTTGCTGCTCTTCAAGGAGCCAGGCAACCCCATTCACAGACCCACAAACGCTGGCGCTCTCTCTTGCGACAGCCTCCCAAAGTCCAACACTACCTGCCTGCACCCCTCGGTACGGCCGGAGCCCGGCTCAGCAATTGCGAACGTCCAGGGATTCCTGCCACACCAAAGGGGCCAGGAACAAAAGCTCTTGCTGCTCTTCAAGGAGCCAGGCAACCCCATTCACAGACCCACAAACGCTGGCGCTCTCTCTTGCGACAGCCTCCCAAAGTCCAATACTACCTGACTGCACCACCGAGTACAGCCGGAGCCCGGCTCAGGAACTGCGAACGTCCAGGGATTCCTCCCACACCAAAGGGGCCAGGACCAAAAGCTCTTGATGCTCTTCAAGGAGCCAGGCAACCCCATTCACAGCCCCACAAACGCTGGCGCTCTCTCTTGCAACAGCCTCCCAAAGTCCAATACTACCTGCCTGCACCACCGAGTACAGCCGGAGCCCGGCTCAGCAATTGCGAACGTCCAGGGATTCCTCCCACACCAAAGGGGCCAGCACCAAAAGCTCTTGCTGCTCTTCAAGGAGCCAGGCAACCCCATTCACAGACCCACAAACGATGGCGCTCTCTCTTGCGACAGCCTCCCAAAGTCCAACACTACCTGCCTGCACCCCTCGGTACGGCCGGAGCCCGGCTCAGCAATTGCGAACGTCCAGGGATTCCTGCCACACCAAAGGGGCCAGGACCAAAAGCTCTTGCTGCTCTTCAAGGAGCCACGCAACCCCATTCACAGACCCACAAACGCTGGCGCTCTCTCTTGCGACAGCCTCCCAAAGTCCAATACTAGCTGCCTGCACCACTGAGTACAGCCGGAGCCCGGCTCAGGAACTGCGAACGTCCGGGGATTCCTCCCACACCAAAGGGGCCAGGAACAAAAGCTCTTGATGCTCTTCAAGGAGCCAGGCAACCCCATTCACAGCCCCACAAACGCTGGTGCTCTCTCTTGCGACAGCCTCCCAATGTCCAACACTAGCTGCCTGCGCTGCTGAGTACAGCCGGAGCCCGGCTCAGCAATTGCGAACGTCCAGGGATTCCTCCCACACCAAAGGGGCCAGGACCAAAAGCTCTTGCTGCTCTTCAAGGAGCCAGGCAACCCCATTCACAGCCCCACAAACGATGGCGACCTCTCTTGCGACAGCCTCCCAAAGTCCAATACTACCTGCCTGCGCTGCTGAGTACTGCCGGAGCCCGGCTCAGCAATTGCAAACGTCCAGGGATGCCTCCCACACCAAAGGGGCCAGCACCAAAAGCTCTTGCTGCTCTTCAAGGAGCCAGGCAACCCCATTCACAGCCCCACAAACGATGGCGCTCTCTCTTGCGACAGCCTCCCAAAGTCCAACACTAGCTGCCTGCACCCCTCGTACAGACGCAGTCCGGCTCAGCAATTGCGAACGTCCAGGGATTCCTCCCACACCAAAGGGGCCAGGACCAAAAGCTCTTGCTGCTCTTCAAGGAGCCAGGCAACCCCATTCACAGCCCCACAAACGATGGCGCTCTCTCTTGCGACAGCCTCCCAAAGTCCAATACTACCTGCCTGCACCACCGAGTACAGCCGGAGCCCGGCTCAGCAATTGCGAACGTCCAGGGATTCCTCCCACACCAAAGGGGCCAGGACCAAAAGCTCTTGCTGCTCTTCAAGGAGCCACGCAACCCCATTCACAGCCCCACAAACGATGGCGCTCTCTCTTGCGACAGCCTCCCAAAGTCCAACACTAGCTGCCTGCGCCGCTGAGTACAGCCGGAGCCCGGCTCAGCAATTGCGAACGTCCAGGGATTCGTCCCACACCAAAGGGGCCAGGACCAAAAGCTCTTGCTGCTCTTCAAGGAGCCAGGCAACCCCATTCACAGCCCCACAAACGATGGCGCTCTCTCTTGCGACAGCCTCCCAAAGTCCAATACTACCTGCCTGCACCACCGAGTACAGCCGGATCCCGGCTCAGGAACTGCGAACGTCCAGGGAGTCCTCCCACACCAAAGGGGCCAGGACCAAAAGCTCTTGCTGCTCTTCAAGGAGCCAGGCAACCCCATTCACAGCCCCACAAACGCTGGCGCTCTCTCTTGCGACAGCCTCCCAAAGTCCAATAATACCTGCCTGCACCACCGAGTACAGCCGGAGCCCGGCTCAGCAATTGCGAACGTCCAGGGATTCCTCCCACACCAAAGGGGCCAGGACCAAAAGCTCTTGCTGCTCTTCAAGGAGCCACGCAACCCCATTCACAGCCCCACAAACGATGGCGCTCTCTCTTGCGACAGCCTCCCAAAGTCCAACACTAGCTGCCTGCGCCGCTGAGTACAGCCGGACCCCGGCTCAGCAATTGCGAACGTCCAGGGATTCCTCCCACACCAAAGGGGCCAGGACCAAAAGCTCTTGCTGCTCTTCAAGGAGCCACGCAACCCCATTCACAGCCCCACAAACGTTGGCGCTCTCTCTTGCGACAGCCTTTCCAAGTCCAATACTAGCTGCCTGCACCACCGAGTACAGCCGGAGCCCGGCTCAGGAACTGCGAACGTCCAGGGAGTCCTCCCACACCAAAGGGGCCAGGACCAAAAGCTCTTGCTGCTCTTCAAGGAGCCAGGCAACCCCATTCACAGACCCACAAACGCTGGCGCTCTCTCTTGCGACAGCCTCCCAAAGTCCAATACTAGCTGCCTGCACCACTGAGTACAGCCGGAGCCCGGCTCAGGAACTGCGAACGTCCGGGGATTCCTCCCACACCAAAGGGGCCAGGACCAAAAGCTCTTGCTGCTCTTCAAGGAGCCAGGCAACCCCATTCACAGCCCCACAAACGATGGCGCTCTCTCTTGCGACAGCCTCCCAAAGTCCAATACTACCTGCCTGCACCCCTCGGTACGGCCGGAGCCCGGCTCAGCAATTGCGAACGTCCAGGGATTCCTCCCACACCAAAGGGGCCAGGACCAAAAGCTCTTGCTGCTCTTCAAGGAGCCAGGCAACCCCATTCACAGCCCCACAAACAATGGCGCTCTCTCTTGCGACAGCCTCCCAAAGTCCAACACTAGCTGCCTGCACCCCTCGGTACGGCCGGAGCCCGGCTCAGCAATTGCGAACGTCCAGGGATTCCTCCCACACCAAAGGGGCCAGCACCAAAAGCTCTTGCTGCTCTTCAAGGAGCCAGGCAACCCCATTCACAGCCCCACAAACGCTGGCGCTCTCTCTTGCGACAGCCTCCCAAAGTCCAATACTACCTGCCTGCACCCCTCGGTACAGCCGGAGCCCGGCTCAGCAATTGCGAACGTCCAGGGATTCCTGCCACACCAAAGGGGCCAGGACCAAAAGCTCTTGCTGCTCTTCAAGGAGCCACGCAACCCCATTCACAGACCCACAAACGCTGGCGCTCTCTCTTGCGACAGCCTCCCAAAGTCCAATACTACCTGCCTGCACCACTGAGTACAGCCGGAGCCCGGCTCAGGAACTGCGAACGTCCAGGGATTCCTGCCACACCAAAGGGGCCAGGACCAAAAGCTCTTGCTGCTCTTCAAGGAGCCACGCAACCCCATTCACAGACCCACAAACGCTGGCGCTCTCTCTTGCGACAGCCTCCCAAAGTCCAATACTAGCTGCCTGCACCCCTCGGTACAGCCGGACCCCGGCTCAGCAATTGCGAACGTCCGGGGATTCCTCCCACACCAAAGGGGCCAGGACCAAAAGCTCTTGCTGCTCTTCAAGGAGCCAGGCAACCCCATTCACAGCCCCACAAACGATGGCGCTCTCTCTTGCGACAGCCTCCCAAAGTCCAATACTACCTGCCTGCACCCCTCGGTACGGCCGGAGCCCGGCTCAGCAATTGCGAACGTCCAGGGATTCCTCCCACACCAAAGGGGCCAGGACCAAAAGCTCTTGCTGCTCTTCAAGGAGCCAGGCAACCCCATTCACAGCCCCACAAACAATGGCGCTCTCTCTTGCGACAGCCTCCCAAAGTCCAACACTAGCTGCCTGCACCCCTCGGTACGGCCGGAGCCCGGCTCAGCAATTGCGAACGTCCAGGGATTCCTCCCACACCAAAGGGGCCAGCACCAAAAGCTCTTGCTGCTCTTCAAGGAGCCAGGCAACCCCATTCACAGCCCCACAAACGCTGGCGCTCTCTCTTGCGACAGCCTCCCAAAGTCCAATACTACCTGCCTGCACCCCTCGGTACAGCCGGAGCCCGGCTCAGCAATTGCGAACGTCCAGGGATTCCTGCCACACCAAAGGGGCCAGGACCAAAAGCTCTTGCTGCTCTTCAAGGAGCCACGCAACCCCATTCACAGACCCACAAACGCTGGCGCTCTCTCTTGCGACAGCCTCCCAAAGTCCAATACTACCTGCCTGCACCACTGAGTACAGCCGGAGCCCGGCTCAGGAACTGCGAACGTCCAGGGATTCCTGCCACACCAAAGGGGCCAGGACCAAAACCTCTTGCTGCTCTTCAAGGAGCCACGCAACCCCATTCACAGCCCCACAAACGATGGCGCTCTCTCTTGCAACAGCCTCCCAAAGTCCAATACTACCTGCCTGCACCACCGAGTACAGCCGGAGCCCGGCTCAGCAATTGCGAACGTCCAGGGATTCCTCCCACACCAAAGGGGCCAGGACCAAAAGCTCTTGCTGCTCTTCAAGGAGCCAGGCAACCCCATTCACAGACCCACAAACGCTGGCACTCTCTCTTGCGACAGCCTCCCAAAGTCCAATACTAGCTGCCTGCACCACTGAGTACAGCCGGAGCCCGGCTCAGGAACTGCGAACGTCCGGGGATTCCTCCCACACCAAAGGGGCCAGGACCAAAAGCTCTTGCTGCTCTTCAAGGAGCCAGGCAACCCCATTCACAGCCCCACAAACGATGGCGCTCTCTCTTGCGACAGCCTCCCAAAGTCCAACACTAGCTGCTTGCACCCCTCAGTACGGCCGGAGCCCGGCTCAGCAATTGCGAACGTCCAGGGATTCCTCCCACACCAAAGGGGCCAGGACCAAAAGCTCTTGCTGCTCTTCAAGGAGCCAGGCAACCCCATTCACAGCCCCACAAACGCTGGCGCTCTCTCTTGCAACAGCCTCCCAAAGTCCAACACTAGCTGCCTGCACCCCTCAGTACGGCCGGAGCCCGGCTCAGCAATTGCGAACGTCCAGGGATTCCTCCCACACCAAAGGGGCCAGGAACAAAAGCTCTTGCTGCTCTTCAAGGAGCTACGCAACCCCATTCACAGCCCCACAAACGATGGCGCTCTCTCTTGCGACAGCCTCCCAAAGTCCAATACTACCTGCCTGCACCACCGAGAACAGCCGGAGCCCGGCTCAGCAATTGCAAACGTCCAGGGATTCCTCCCACACCAAAGGGGCCAGGACCAAAAGCTCTTGCTGCTCTTCAAGGAGCCACGCAACCCCATTCACAGACCCACAAACGCTGGCGCTCTCTCTTGCGCCAGCCTCCCAAAGTCCAATACTACCTGCCTGCAGCCCTCGGTACGGCCGGAGCCCGGCTCAGGAACTGCGAACGTCCAGGGATTCCTCCCACACCAAAGGGGCCAGCACCAAAAGCTCTTGCTGCTCTTCAAGGAGCCACGCAACCCCATTCACAGACCCACAAACGCTGGCGCTCTCTCTTGCGACAGCCTCCCAAAGTCCAATACTACCTGCCTGCACCACCGAGTACAGCCGGAGCCCGGCTCAGGAACTGCGAACGTCCAGGGATTCCTCCCACACCAAAGGGGCCAGGACCAAAAGCTCTTGCTGCTCTTCAAGGAGCCAGGCAACCCCATTCACAGCCCCACAAACGCTGGCGCTCTCTCTTGCGACAGCCTCCCAAAGTCCAATACTACCTGCCTGCACCACCGAGTACAGCCGGAGCCCGGCTCAGGAACGGCGAACGTCCGGGGATTCCTCCCACACCAAAGGGGCCAGGACCAAAAGCTCTTGCTGCTCTTCAAGGAGCCAGGCAACCCCATTCACAGCCCCACAAACGCTGGCGCTCTCTCTTGCGACAGCCTCCCAAAGTCCAACACTAGCTGCCTGCACCCCTCGGTACGGCCGGAGCCCGGCTCAGCAATTGCGAACGTCCAGGGATTCCTGCCACACCAAAGGGGCCAGGACCAAAAGCTCTTGCTGCTCTTCAAGGAGCCACGCAACCCCATTCACAGACCCACAAACGCTGGCGCTCTCTCTTGCGACAGCCTCCCAAAGTCCAATACTAGCTGCCTGCACCACTGAGTACAGCCGGAGCCCGGCTCAGGAACTGCGAACGTCCGGGGATTCCTCCCACACCAAAGGGGCCAGGACCAAAAGGTCTTGCTGCTCTTCAAGGAGCCAGGCAACCCCATTCACAGCCCCACAAACGATGGCGCTCTCTCTTGCGACAGCCTCCCAAAGTCCAATACTACCTGCCTGCACCACCGAGTACAGCCGGAGCCCGGCTCAGCAATTGCGAACGTCCAGGGATTCCTCCCACACCAAAGGGGCCAGGACCAAAAGCTCTTGCTGCTCTTCAAGGAGCCAGGCAACCCCATTCACAGACCCACAAACGCTGGTGCTCTCTCTTGCGACAGCCTCCCAAAGTCCAATACTACCTGCCTGCACCCCTCGGTACGGCCGGAGCCCGGCTCAGCAATTGCGAACGTCCAGGGATTCCTCCCACACCAAAGGGGCCAGCACCAAAAGCTCTTGCTGCTCTTCAAGGAGCCATGCAACTCCATTCACAGCCCCACAAACGCTGGCGATCTCTCTTGCGACAGCCTCCCAAAGTCCAATTCTACCTGCCTGCGCTGCTGAGTACTGCCGGAGCCCGGCTCAGCAATTGCGAACGTCCAGGGATGCCTCCCACACCAAAGGGGCCAGGACCAAAAGCTCTTGCTGCTCTTCAAGGAGCCAGGCAACCCCATTCACAGACCCACAAACGATGGCGCTCTCTCTTGCGACAGCCTCCCAATGTCCAACACTAGCTGCCTGCGCTGCTGAGTACAGCCGGAGCCCGGCTCAGCAATTGCGAACGTCCAGGGATTCCTCCCACACCAAAGGGGCCAGGAACAAAAGCTCTTGCTGCTCTTCAAGGAGCTACGCAACCCCATTCACAGCCCCACAAACGCTGGTGCTCTCTCTTGCGACAGCCTCCCAATGTCCAACACTAGCTGCCTGCACCCCTCGGTACAGCCGGAGCCCGGCTCAGGAACTGCGAACGTCCAGGGATTCCTCCCACACCAAAGGGGCCAGGACCAAAAGCTCTTGCTGCTCTTCAAGGAGCCAGGCAACCCCATTCACAGCCCCACAAACGATGGCGATCTCTCTTGCGACAGCCTCCCAAAGTCCAATACTACCTGCCTGCGCTGCTGAGTACTGCCCGAGCCCGGCTCAGCAATTGCAAACGTCCAGGGATGCCTCCCACACCAAAGGGGCCAGGACCAAAACCTCTTGCTGCTCTTCAAGGAGCCAGGCAACCCCATTCACAGCCCCACAAACGATGGCGCTCTCTCTTGCGACAGCCTCCCAAACTCCAATAGTAGCTGCCTGCGCTGCTGAGTACAGCCGGAGCCTGGCTCAGCAATTGTGAACGTCCGGGGATTCCTGCCACACCAAAGGGGCCAGGACCAAAACCTCTTGCTGCTCTTCAAGGAGCCACGCAACCCCATTCACAGCCCCACAAACGATGGCGCTCTCTCTTGCGACAGCCTCCCAAAGTCCAATACTACCTGCCTGCACCACCGAGTACAGCCGGAGCCCGGCTCAGCAATTGCGAACGTCCAGGGATTCCTCCCACACCAAAGGGGCCAGCACCAAAAGCTCTTGCTGCTCTTCAAGGAGCCACGCAACCCCATTCACAGCCCCACAAACGATGGCGCTCTCTCTTGCGACAGCCTCCCAAAGTCCAATACTACCTGCCTACACCACCGAGTACAGCCGGAGCCCGGCTCAGGAACCGCGAACGTCCGGGGATTCCTCCCACACCAAAGGTGCCAGGACCAAAAGCTCTAGCTGCTCTTCAAGGAGCCAGGCAACCCCATTCACAGCCCTACAAACGATGGCGCTCTCTCTTGCGACAGCCTCCCAAAGTCCAATACTAGCTGCCTGCACCCCTCGGTACAGACGGAGCCCGGCTCACCAATTGCAAACGTCCAGGGATTCCTCCCACACCAAAGGTGCCAGGACCAAAAGCTCTTGCTGCTCTTCAAGGAGCCACGCAACCCCATTCATAGCCCCACAAACGCTGGCGCTCTCTCTTGCAACAGCCTCCCAAAGTCCAATACTACCTGCCTGCACCACCGAGTACAGCCGGAGCCCGGCTCAGCAATTGCGAACGTCCAGGGATTCCTCCCACACCAAAGGGGCCAGGACCAAAAGCTCTTGCTGCTCTTCAAGGAGCCAGGCAACCCCATTCACAGCCCCACAAACGCTGGCGCTCTCTCTTGCGACAGCCTCCCAAAGTCCAATACTACCTGCCTGCACCACCGAGTACAGCCGGAGCCCGGCTCAGCAATTGCAAACGTCCAGGGATTCCTGCCACACCAAAGGGGCCAGGACCAAAAGCTCTTGCTGCTCTTCAAGGAGCCACGCAACCCCATTCACAGACCCACAAACGCTGGCGCTCTCTCTTGCGACAGCCTCCCAAAGTCCAATACTAGCTGCCTGCACCACTGAGTACAGCCGGAGCCCGGCTCAGGAACTGCGAACGTCCAGGGATTCCTGCCACACCAAAGGGGCCAGGACCAAAAGCTCTTGCTGCTCTTCAAGGAGCCAGGCAACCCCATTCACAGCCCCACAAACGATGGCGCTCTCTCTTGCGACAGCCTCCCAAAGTCCAATACTACCTGCCTGCACCACCGAGTACAGCCGGAGCCCGGCTCAGCAATTGCGAACGTCCAGGGATTCCTCCCACACCAAAGGGGCCAGGACCAAAAGCTCTTGCTGCTCTTCAAGGAGCCAGGCAACCCCATTCAGAGACCCACAAACGCTGGCACTCTCTCTTGCGACAGCCTCCCAAAGTCCAACACTAGCTGCCTGCACCCCTCAGTACGGACGGAGCCCGGCTCACCAATTGCGAACGTCCAGGGATTCCTCCCACACCAAAGGGGCCAGGGCCAAAAGCTCTTGCTGCTCTTCAAGGAGCCAGGCAACCCCATTCACAGACCCACAAACGATGGCGCTCTCTCTTGCGACAGCCTCCCAAAGTCCAACACTAGCTGCCTGCACCCCTCAGTACGGACGGAGCCCGGCTCAGCAATTGCGAACGTCCAGGTATTCCTCCCACACCAAAGGGGCCAGGGCCAAAAGCTCTTGCTGCTCTTCAAGGAGCCACGCAACCCCATTCACAGCCCCACAAACGATGGCGCTCTCTCTTGCGACAGCCTCCCAAAGTCCAATACTACCTGCCTGCACCCCTCAGTACGGACGGAGCCCGGCTCAGCAATTGTGAACGTCCAGGGATTCCTCCCACACCAAAGGGGCCAGGAACAAAAGCTCTTGCTGCTGTTCAAGGAGCCACGCAACCCCATTCACAGCCCCACAAACGATGGTGCTCTCTCTTGCGACAGCCTCCCAAAGTCCAATACTAGCTGCCTGCGCTGCTGAGTACAGCCGGAGCCCGGCTCAGCAATTGCGAACGTCCAGGGATTCCTCCCACACCAAAGGGGCCAGCACCAAAAACTCTTGCTGCTCTTCAAGGAGCCAGGCAACCCCATTCACAGCCCCACAAACGATGGCGCTCTCTCTTGCGACAGCCTCCCAAAGTCCAGTACTAGCTGCCTGCACCACCGAGTACAGCCGGAGCCCGGCTCAGCAATTGCGAACGTCCGGGGATTCCTCCCACACCAAAGGGGCCAGGACCAAAAGCTCTTGCTGCTCTTCAAGGAGCCAGGCAACCCCATTCACAGCCCCACAAACGCTGGCGCTCTCTCTTGCGACAGCTTCCCAAAGTCCAATACTACCTGCCTGCACCCCTCGGTACGGCCGGAGCCCGGCTCAGCAATTGCGAACGTCCAGGGATTCCTCCCACACCAAAGGTGCCAGGACCAAAAGCTCTTGCTGCTCTTCAAGGAGCCACGCAACCCCATTCACAGCCCCACAAACGCTGGCGCTCTCTCTTGCGACAGCCTCCCAAAGTCCAACACTAGCTGCTTGCACCCCTCAGTACGGCCGGAGCCCGGCTCAGCAATTGCGAACGTCCAGGGATTCCTCCCACACCAAAGGGGCCAGGACCAAAAGCTCTTGCTGCTCTTCAAGGAGCCATGCAACTCCATTCACAGCCCCACAAACGATGGCGCTCTCTCTTGCGACAGCCTCCCAAAGTCCAATACTAGCTGCCGGCACCCCTCGGTACGGCCGGACCCCGGCTCAGAAACTGCGAACGTCCAGGGATTCCTCCCACACCAAAGGGGCCAGCACCAAAAGCTCTTGCTGCTCTTCAAGGAGCCAGGCAACCCCATTCACAGCCCCACAAACGATGGCGCTCTCTCTTGCGACAGCCTCCCAAAGTCCAATACTACCTGCCTGCACCACCGAGTACAGCCGGAGCCCGGCTCAGCAATTGCGAACGTCCAGGGATTCCTCCCACACCAAAGGGGCCAGCACCAAAAGCTCTTGCTGCTCTTCAAGGAGCCACGCAACCCCATTCACAGCCCCACAAACGATGGCGCTCTCTCTTGCGACAGCCTCCCAAAGTCCAATACTACCTGCCTACACCACCGAGTACAGCCGGAGCCCGGCTCAGGAACCGCGAACGTCCGGGGATTCCTCCCACACCAAAGGTGCCAGGACCAAAAGCTCTAGCTGCTCTTCAAGGAGCCAGGCAACCCCATTCACAGCCCTACAAACGATGGCGCTCTCTCTTGCGACAGCCTCCCAAAGTCCAATACTAGCTGCCTGCACCCCTCGGTACAGACGGAGCCCGGCTCACCAATTGCAAACGTCCAGGGATTCCTCCCACACCAAAGGTGCCAGGACCAAAAGCTCTTGCTGCTCTTCAAGGAGCCATGCAACTCCATTCACAGCCCCACAAACGATGGCGCTCTCTCTTGCGACAGCCTCCCAAAGTCCAATACTAGCTGCCGGCACCCCTCGGTACGGCCGGACCCCGGCTCAGAAACTGCGAACGTCCAGGGATTCCTCCCACACCAAAGGGGCCAGGACCAAAAGCTCTTGCTGCTCTTCAAGGAGCCAGGCAACCCCATTCACAGCCCCACAAACGCTGGCGCTCTCTCTTGCGACAGCCTCCCAAAGTCCAATACTACCTGCCTGCACCACCGAGTACAGCCGGAGCCCGGCTCAGCAATTGCGAACGTCCAGGGATTCCTCCCACACCACAGGGGCCAGCACCAAAAGCTCTTGCTGCTCTTCAAGGAGCCACGCAACCCCATTCACAGCCCCACAAACGATGGCGCTCTCTCTTGCGACAGCCTCCCAAAGTCCAACACTAGCTGCCTGCACCCCTCAGTACGGACGGAGCCCGGCTCAGCAATTGCGAACGTCCAGGGATTCCTCCCACACCAAAGGGGCCAGGACCAAAAGCTCTTGCTGCTCTTCAAGGAGCCAGGCAACCCCATTCACAGCCCCACAAACGTTGGCGCTCTCTCTTGCGACAGCCTTTCCAAGTCCAATACTAGCTGCCTGCACCACCGAGTACAGCCGGATCCCGGCTCAGGAACTGCGAACGTCCAGGGAGTCCTCCCACACCAAAGGGGCCAGGACCAAAAGCTCTTGCTGCTCTTCAAGGAGCCAGGCAACCCCATTCACAGCCCCACAAACGCTGGCGCTCTCTCTTGCGACAGCCTCCCAAAGTCCAATACTAGCTGCCTGCACCCCTCGGTACAGCCGGACCCCGGCTCAGCAATTGCGAACGTCCGGGGATTCCTCCCACACCAAAGGGGCCAGGACCAAAAGCTCTTGCTGCTCTTCAAGGAGCCAGGCAACCCCATTCACAGCCCCACAAACGATGGCGCTCTCTCTTGCGACAGCCTCCCAAAGTCCAATACTACCTGCCTGCACCCCTCGGTACGGCCGGAGCCCGGCTCAGCAATTGCGAACGTCCAGGGATTCCTCCCACACCAAAGGGGCCAGGACCAAAAGCTCTTGCTGCTCTTCAAGGAGCCAGGCAACCCCATTCACAGCCCCACAAACGCTGGCGCTCTCTCTTGCGACAGCCTCCCAAAGTCCAACACTAGCTGCCTGCACCCCTCGGTACGGCCGGAGCCCGGCTCAGCAATTGCGAACGTCCAGGGATTCCTCCCACACCAAAGGGGCCAGCACCAAAAGCTCTTGCTGCTCTTCAAGGAGCCAGGCAACCCCATTCACAGCCCCACAAACGCTGGCGCTCTCTCTTGCGACAGCCTCCCAAAGTCCAATACTACCTGCCTGCACCCCTCGGTACAGCCGGAGCCCGGCTCAGCAATTGCAAACGTCCAGGGATTCCTGCCACACCAAAGGGGCCAGGACCAAAAGCTCTTGCTGCTCTTCAAGGAGCCACGCAACCCCATTCACAGACCCACAAACGCTGGCGCTCTCTCTTGCGACAGCCTCCCAAAGTCCAATACTAGCTGCCTGCACCACTGAGTACAGCCGGAGCCCGGCTCAGGAACTGCGAACGTCCAGGGATTCCTGCCACACCAAAGGGGCCAGGACCAAAAGCTCTTGCTGCTCTTCAAGGAGCCAGGCAACCCCATTCACAGCCCCACAAACGATGGCGCTCTCTCTTGCGACAGCCTCCCAAAGTCCAATACTACCTGCCTGCACCACCGAGTACAGCCGGAGCCCGGCTCAGCAATTGCGAACGTCCAGGGATTCCTCCCACACCAAAGGGGCCAGGACCAAAAGCTCTTGCTGCTCTTCAAGGAGCCAGGCAACCCCATTCAGAGACCCACAAACGCTGGCACTCTCTCTTGCGACAGCCTCCCAAAGTCCAACACTAGCTGCCTGCACCCCTCAGTACTGCCGGAGCCCGGCTCAGCAATTGCAAACGTCCAGGGATGCCTCCCACACCAAAGGGGCCAGGACCAAAAGCTCTTGCTGCTCTTCAAGGAGCCAGGCAACCCCATTCACAGACCCACAAACGATGGCGCTCTCTCTTGCGACAGCCTCCCAAAGTCCAACACTAGCTGCCTGCACCCCTCAGTACGGACGGAGCCCGGCTCACCAATTGCGAACGTCCAGGGATTCCTCCCACACCAAAGGGGCCAGGGCCAAAAGCTCTTGCTGCTCTTCAAGGAGCCACGCAACCCCATTCACAGCCCCACAAACGATGGCGCTCTCTCTTGCGACAGCCTCCCAAAGTCCAATACTACCTGCCTGCACCCCTCAGTACGGACGGAGCCCGGCTCAGCAATTGTGAACGTCCAGGGATTCCTCCCACACCAAAGGGGCCAGGAACAAAAGCTCTTGCTGCTGTTCAAGGAGCCAGGCAACCCCATTCACAGCCCCACAAACGATGGTGCTCTCTCTTGCGACAGCCTCCCAAAGTCCAATACTAGCTGCCTGCGCTGCTGAGTACAGCCGGAGCCCGGCTCAGCAATTGCGAACGTCCAGGGATTCCTCCCACACCAAAGGGGCCAGCACCAAAAACTCTTGCTGCTCTTCAAGGAGCCAGGCAACCCCATTCACAGCCCCACAAACGCTGGCGCTCTCTCTTGCGACAGCCTCCCAAAGTCCAATACTACCTGCCTGCACCACCGAGTACAGCCGGAGCCCGGCTCAGCAATTGCGAACGTCCGGGGATTCCTCCCACACCAAAGGGGCCAGGACCAAAAGCTCTTGCTGCTCTTCAAGGAGCCAGGCAACCCCATTCACAGCCCCACAAACGCTGGCGCTCTCTCTTGCGACAGCTTCCCAAAGTCCAATACTAGCTGCCTGCACCCCTCGGTACGGCCGGAGCCCGGCTCAGCAATTGCGAACGTCCAGGGATTCCTCCCACACCAAAGGTGCCAGGACCAAAAGCTCTTGCTGCTCTTCAAGGAGCCACGCAACCCCATTCACAGCCCCACAAACGCTGGCGCTCTCTCTTGCGACAGCCTCCCAAAGTCCAACACTAGCTGCTTGCACCCCTCAGTACGGCCGGAGCCCGGCTCAGCAATTGCGAACGTCCAGGGATTCCTCCCACACCAAAGGGGCCAGGACCAAAAGCTCTTGCTGCTCTTCAAGGAGCCATGCAACTCCATTCACAGCCCCACAAACGATGGCGCTCTCTCTTGCGACAGCCTCCCAAAGTCCAATACTAGCTGCCGGCACCCCTCGGTACGGCCGGACCCCGGCTCAGAAACTGCGAACGTCCAGGGATTCCTCCCACACCAAAGGGGCCAGCACCAAAAGCTCTTGCTGCTCTTCAAGGAGCCAGGCAACCCCATTCACAGCCCCACAAACGATGGCGCTCTCTCTTGCGACAGCCTCCCAAAGTCCAATACTACCTGCCTGCGCCGCTGAGTGCAGCCGGAGCCCGGCTCAGGAACTGCGAACATCCAGGGATTCCTCCCACACCAAAGGGGCCAGGACCAAAAGCTCTTGCTGCTCTTCAAGGAGCCAGGCAACCCCATTCACAGCCCCACAAACGATGGCGCTCTCTCTTGCGACAGCCTTTGCAAGTCCAATACTAGCTGCCTGCACCACCGAGTACAGCCGGAGCCCGGCTCAGGAACTGCAAACGTCCAGGGATTCCTCCCACACCAAAGGGGCCAGGACCAAAAGCTCTTGCTGCTCTTCAAGGAGCCAGGCAACCCCATTCACAGCCCCACAAACGCTGGCGCTCTCTCTTGCGACAGCCTCCCAAAGTCCAACACTAGCTGCCTGCACCCCTCAGTACGGCCGGAGCCCGGCTCAGCAATTGCGAACGTCCAGGGATTCCTCCCACACCAAAGGGGCCAGGAACAAAAGCTCTTGCTGCTCTTCAAGGAGCTACGCAACCCCATTCACAGCCCCACAAACGCTGGTGCTCTCTCTTGCGACAGCCTCCCAATGTCCAACACTAGCTGCCTGCGCTGCTGAGTACAGCCGGAGCCCGGCTCAGCAATTGCGAACGTCCAGGGATTCCTCCCACACCAAAAGGGGCCAGGACCAAAAGCTCTTGCTGCTCTTCAAGGAGCCAGGCAACCCCATTCACAGCCCCACAAACGCTGGCGCTCTCTCTTGCGACAGCCTCCCAAACTCCAATACTAGCTGCCTGCACCCCTCGGTACGGCCGGAGCCCGGCTCAGGAACTGCAAACGTCCAGGGATTCGTCCCACACCAAAGGGGCCAGGACCAAAAGCTCTTGCTGCTCTTCAAGGAGCCAGGCAACCCCATTCACAGCCCCACAAACGCTGGCGCTCTCTCTTGCGACAGCCTCCCAAACTCCAATACTAGCTGCCTGCACCCCTCGGTACGGCCAGAGCCCGGCTCAGCAATTGCAAACGTCCAGGGATTCCTCCCACACCAAAGGGGCCAGGACCAAAAGCTCTTGCTGCTCTTCAAGGAGCCACGCAACCCCATTCACAGACCCACAAACGCTGGCGCTCTCTCTTGCGACAGCCTCCCAAAGTCCAATACTACCTGCCTGCACCCCTCGGTACGGCCGGAGCCCGGCTCAGCAATTGCAAACGTCCGGGGATTCCTCCCACACCAAAGGGGCCAGGACCAAAAGCTCTTGCTGCTCTTCAAGGAGCCAGGCAACCCCATTCACAGCCCCACAAACGATGGCGCTCTCTCTTGCGACAGCCTCCCAAAGTCCAATACTAGCTGCCTGCACCACCGAGTACAGCCGGAGCCCGGCTCAGGAACTGCGAACGTCCGGGGATTCCTCCCACACCAAAGGGGCCAGGACCAAAAGCTCTTGCTGCTCTTCAAGGAGCCAGGCAACCCCATTCACAGCCCCACAAACGATGGCGCTCTCTCTTGCGACAGCCTCCCAAAGTCCAATACTACCTGCCTGCACCACCGAGAACAGCCGGAGCCCGGCTCAGCAATTGCAAACGTCCAGGGATTCCTCCCACACCAAAGGGGCCAGGACCAAAAGCTCTTGCTGCTCTTCAAGGAGCCACGCAACCCCATTCACAGCCCCACAAACGATGGCGCTCTCTCTTGCGACAGCCTCCCAAAGTCCAATACTAGCTGCCTGCACCACCGAGTACAGCCGGAGCCCGGCTCAGGAACGGCGAACGTCCGGGGATTCCTCCCACACCAAACGGGGCAGGACCAAAAGCTCTTGCTGCTCTTCAAGGAGCCACGCAACCCCATTCACAGCCCCACAAACGATGGCGCTCTCTCTTGCGACAGCCTCCCAAAGTCCAATACTAGCTGCCGGCACCCCTCGGTACGGCCGGAGCCCGGCTCAGCGATTGCGAACGTCCGGGGATTCCTCCCACACCAAAGGGGCCAGGACCAAAACCTCTTGCTGCTCTTCAAGGAGCCAGGCAACCCCATTCACAGACCCACAAACGCTGACGCTCTCTCTTGCGACAGCCTCCCAAAGTCCAACACTAGCTGCCTGCACCCCTCGGTACGGCCGGAGCCCGGCTCAGCAATTGCAAACGTCCAGGGATTCCTCCCACACCAAAGGGGCCAGGACCAAAAGCTCTTGCTGCTCTTCAAGGAGCCACGCAACCCCATTCACAGACCCACAAACGATGGCGCTCTCTCTTGCGACAGCCTCCCAAAGTCCAATACTAGCTGCCTGCACCACTCAGTACGGCCGGAGCCCGGCTCAGCAATTGCGAACGTCCAGGGATTCCTCCCACACCAAAGGGGCCAGGAACAAAAGCTCTTGCTGCTCTTCAAGGAGCTACGCAACCCCATTCACAGCCCCACAAACGCTGGCGCTCTCTCTTGCGACAGCCTCCCAAAGTCCAACACTAGCTGCCTGCGCTGCTGAGTACAGCCGGAGCCCAGCTCAGCAATTGCGAACGTCCAGGGATTCCTCCCACACCAAAGGGGCCAGGACCAAAAGCTCTTGCTGCTCTTCAAGGAGCCACGCAACCCCATTCACAGACCCACAAACGATGGCGCTCTCTCTTGCGACAGCCTCCCAAAGTCCAATACTAGCTGCCTGCGCCGCTCGGTACGGCCGGAGCCCGGCTCAGCAATTGCGAACGTCCAGGGATTCCTCCCACACCAAAGGGGCCAGGAACAAAAGCTCTTGCTGCTCTTCAAGGAGCCAGGCAACCCCATTCACAGCCCCACAAACGATGGCGCTCTCTCTTGCGACAGCCTCCCAAAGTCCAATACTACCTGCCTGCGCTGCTGAGTACTGCCGGAGCCCGGCTCACCAATTGCAAACGTCCAGGGATGCCTCCCACACCAAAGGGGCCAGGACCAAAAGCTCTTGCTGCTCTTCAAGGAGCCAGGCAACCCCATTCACAGACCCACAAACGATGGCGCTCTCTCTTGCGACAGCCTCCCAAAGTCCAACACTAGCTGCCTGCACCCCTCAGTACGGCCGGAGCCCGGCTCAGCAATTGCGAACATCCAGGGATTCCTCCCACACCAAAGGGGCCAGGAACAAAAGCTCTTGCTGCTCTTCAAGGAGCTACGCAACCCCATTCACAGCCCCACAAACGCTGGTGCTCTCTCTTGCGACAGCCTCCCAATGTCCAACACTAGCTGCCTGCGCTGCTGAGTACAGCCGGAGCCCGGCTCAGCAATTGCGAACGTCCAGGGATTCCTCCCACACCAAAGGGGCCAGGACCAAAAGCTCTTGCTGCTCTTCAAGGAGCCAGGCAACCCCATTCACAGCCCCACAAACGATGGCGATCTCTCTTGCGACAGCCTCCCAAAGTCCAATACTACCTGCCTGCGCTGCTGAGTACTGCCGGAGCCCGGCTCAGCAATTGCAAACGTCCAGGGATTCCTCCCACACCAAAGGGGCCAGGACCAAAACCTCTTGCTGCTCTTCAAGGAGCCAGGCAACCCCATTCACAGCCCCACAAACGATGGCGCTCTCTCTTGCGACAGCCTCCCAAAGTCCAATACTAGCTGCCTGCACCCCTCGGTACAGACGGAGCCCGGCTCAGCAATTGCGAACGTCCAGGGATTCCTCCCACACCAAAGGGGCCAGGACCAAAAGCTCTTGCTGCTCTTCAAGGAGCCAGGCAACCCCATTCATAGCCCCACAAACGCTGGCGCTCTCTCTTGCAACAGCCTCCCAAAGTCCAATACTAGCTGCCTGCACCACCGAGTACAGCCGGAGCCCGGCTCAGCAATTGCGAACGTCCAGGGATTCCTCCCACACCAAAGGGGCCAGGACCAAAAGCTCTTGCTGCTCTTCAAGGAGCCAGGCAACCCCATTCACAGCCCCACAAACGCTGGCGCTCTCTCTTGCGACAGCCTCCCAAAGTCCAATACTACCTGCCTGCACCACCGAGTACAGCCGGAGCCCGGCTCAGCAATTGCGAACGTCCAGGGATTCCTCCCACACCAAAGGGGCCAGGACCAAAAGCTCTTGCTGCTCTTCAAGGAGCCAGGCAACCCCATTCACAGCCCCACAAACGATGGCGCTCTCTCTTGCGACAGCCTCCCAAAGTCCAATACTACCTGCCTGCACCACCGAGTACAGCCGGAGCCCGGCTCAGCAATTGCGAACGTCCAGGGATTCCTCCCACACCACAGGGGCCAGCACCAAAAGCTCTTGCTGCTCTTCAAGGAGCCACGCAACCCCATTCACAGCCCCACAAACGATGGCGCTCTCTCTTGCGACAGCCTCCCAAAGTCCAACACTAGCTGCCTGCGCCGCTGAGTACAGCCGGAGCCCGGCTCAGCAATTGCGAACGTCCAGGGATTCCTCCCACACCAAAGGGGCCAGGACCAAAAGCTCTTGCTGCTCTTCAAGGAGCCAGGCAACCCCATTCACAGCCCCACAAACGTTGGCGCTCTCTCTTGCGACAGCCTTTCCAAGTCCAATACTAGCTGCCTGCACCACCGAGTACAGCCGGATCCCGGCTCAGGAACTGCGAACGTCCAGGGAGTCCTCCCACACCAAAGGGGCCAGGACCAAAAGCTCTTGCTGCTCTTCAAGGAGCCAGGCAACCCCATTCACAGCCCCACAAACGCTGGCGCTCTCTCTTGCGACAGCCTCCCAAACTCCAATACTAGCTGCCTGCACCCCTCGGTACAGCCGGACCCCGGCTCAGCAATTGCGAACGTCCGGGGATTCCTCCCACACCAAAGGGGCCAGGACCAAAAGCTCTTGCTGCTCTTCAAGGAGCCAGGCAACCCCATTCACAGCCCCACAAACGATGGCGCTCTCTCTTGCGACAGCCTCCCAAAGTCCAATACTACCTGCCTGCACCCCTCGGTACGGCCGGAGCCCGGCTCAGCAATTGCGAACGTCCAGGGATTCCTCCCACACCAAAGGGGCCAGGACCAAAAGCTCTTGCTGCTCTTCAAGGAGCCACGCAACCCCATTCACAGCCCCACAAACAATGGCGCTCTCTCTTGCGACAGCCTCCCAAAGTCCAATACTAGCTGCCTGCGCCGCTCGGTACGGCCGGAGCCCGGCTCAGCAATTGCGAACGTCCAGGGATTCCTCCCACACCAAAGGGGCCAGGAACAAAAGCTCTTGCTGCTCTTCAAGGAGCCAGGCAACCCCATTCACAGCCCCACAAACGATGGCGCTCTCTCTTGCGACAGCCTCCCAAAGTCCAATACTACCTGCCTGCGCTGCTGAGTACTGCCGGAGCCCGGCTCACCAATTGCAAACGTCCAGGGATGCCTCCCACACCAAAGGGGCCAGGACCAAAAGCTCTTGCTGCTCTTCAAGGAGCCAGGCAACCCCATTCACAGCCCCACAAACGCTGGCGCTCTCTCTTGCGACAGCCTCCCAAAGTCCAACACTAGCTGCCTGCACCCCTCAGTACGGCCGGAGCCCGGCTCAGCAATTGCGAACATCCAGGGATTCCTCCCACACCAAAGGGGCCAGGAACAAAAGCTCTTGCTGCTCTTCAAGGAGCTACGCAACCCCATTCACAGCCCCACAAACGCTGGTGCTCTCTCTTGCGACAGCCTCCCAATGTCCACCACTAGCTGCCTGCGCTGCTGAGTACAGCCGGAGCCCGGCTCAGCAATTGCGAACGTCCAGGGATTCCTCCCACACCAAAGGGGCCAGGACCAAAAGCTCTTGCTGCTCTTCAAGGAGCCAGGCAACCCCATTCACAGCCCCACAAACGATGGCGATCTCTCTTGCGACAGCCTCCCAAAGTCCAATACTACCTGCCTGCGCTGCTGAGTACTGCCGGAGCCCGGCTCAGCAATTGCAAACGTCCAGGGATTCCTCCCACACCAAAGGGGCCAGGACCAAAACCTCTTGCTGCTCTTCAAGGAGCCAGGCAACCCCATTCACAGCCCCACAAACGATGGCGCTCTCTCTTGCGACAGCCTCCCAAAGTCCAATACTAGCTGCCTGCACCCCTCGGTACAGACGGAGCCCGGCTCAGCAATTGCGAACGTCCAGGGATTCCTCCCACACCAAAGGGGCCAGGACCAAAAGCTCTTGCTGCTCTTCAAGGAGCCAGGCAACCCCATTCATAGCCCCACAAACGCTGGCGCTCTCTCTTGCAACAGCCTCCCAAAGTCCAATACTAGCTGCCTGCACCACCGAGTACAGCCGGAGCCCGGCTCAGCAATTGCGAACGTCCAGGGATTCCTCCCACACCAAAGGGGCCAGGACCAAAAGCTCTTGCTGCTCTTCAAGGAGCCAGGCAACCCCATTCACAGCCCCACAAACGCTGGCGCTCTCTCTTGCGACAGCCTCCCAAAGTCCAATACTACCTGCCTGCACCACCGAGTACAGCCGGAGCCCGGCTCAGCAATTGCGAACGTCCAGGGATTCCTCCCACACCAAAGGGGCCAGGACCAAAAGCTCTTGCTGCTCTTCAAGGAGCCAGGCAACCCCATTCACAGCCCCACAAACGCTGGCGCTCTCTCTTGCGACAGCCTCCCAAAGTCCAATACTACCTGCCTGCACCACCGAGTACAGCCGGAGCCCGGCTCAGCAATTGCGAACGTCCAGGGATTCCTCCCACACCACAGGGGCCAGCACCAAAAGCTCTTGCTGCTCTTCAAGGAGCCACGCAACCCCATTCACAGCCCCACAAACGATGGCGCTCTCTCTTGCGACAGCCTCCCAAAGTCCAACACTAGCTGCCTGCGCCGCTGAGTACAGCCGGAGCCCGGCTCAGCAATTGCGAACGTCCAGGGATTCCTCCCACACCAAAGGGGCCAGGACCAAAAGCTCTTGCTGCTCTTCAAGGAGCCAGGCAACCCCATTCACAGCCCCACAAACGCTGGCGCTCTCTCTTGCGACAGCCTCCCAAAGTCCAATACTAGCTGCCTGCACCCCTCGGTACAGCCGGACCCCGGCTCAGCAATTGCGAACGTCCGGGGATTCCTCCCACACCAAAGGGGCCAGGACCAAAAGCTCTTGCTGCTCTTCAAGGAGCCAGGCAACCCCATTCACAGCCCCACAAACGATGGTGCTCTCTCTTGCGACAGCCTCCCAAAGTCCAATACTACCTGCCTGCACCCCTCGGTACGGCCGGACCCCGGCTCAGCAATTGCGAACGTCCAGGGATTCCTCCCACACCAAAGGGGCCAGGACCAAAAGCTCTTGCTGCTCTTCAAGGAGCCAGGCAACCCCATTCACAGCCCCACAAACAATGGCGCTCTCTCTTGCGACAGCCTCCCAAAGTCCAACACTAGCTGCCTGCACCCCTCGGTACGGCCGGAGCCCGGCTCAGCAATTGCGAACGTCCAGGGATTCCTCCCACACCAAAGGGGCCAGCACCAAAAGCTCTTGCTGCTCTTCAAGGAGCCAGGCAACCCCATTCACAGCCCCACAAACGCTGGCGCTCTCTCTTGCGACAGCCTCCCAAAGTCCAATACTACCTGCCTGCACCCCTCGGTACAGCCGGAGCCCGGCTCAGCAATTGCAAACGTCCAGGGATTCCTGCCACACCAAAGGGGCCAGGACCAAAAGCTCTTGCTGCTCTTCAAGGAGCCACGCAACCCCATTCACAGACCCACAAACGCTGGCGCTCTCTCTTGCGACAGCCTCCCGAAGTCCAATACTAGCTGCCTGCACCACTGAGTACAGCCGGAGCCCGGCTCAGGAACTGCGAACGTCCAGGGATTCCTGCCACACCAAAGGGGCCAGGACCAAAAGCTCTTGCTGCTCTTCAAGGAGCCAGGCAACCCCATTCACAGCCCCACAAACGATGGCGCTCTCTCTTGCGACAGCCTCCCAAAGTCCAATACTACCTGCCTGCACCACCGAGTACAGCCGGAGCCCGGCTCAGCAATTGCGAACGTCCAGGGATTCCTCCCACACCAAAGGGGCCAGGACCAAAAGCTCTTGCTGCTCTTCAAGGAGCCAGGCAACCCCATTCACAGACCCACAAACGCTGGCACTCTCTCTTGCGACAGCCTCCCAAAGTCCAACACTAGCTGCCTGCACCCCTCAGTACGGCCGGAGCCCGGCTCAGCAATTGCGAACGTCCAGGGATTCCTCCCACACCAAAGGGGCCAGGAACAAAAGCTCTTGCTGCTCTTCAAGGAGCCAGGCAACCCCATTCACAGCCCCACAAACGCTGGCGATCTCTCTTGCGACAGCCTCCCAAAGTCCAATACTACCTGCCTGCGCTGCTGAGTACTGCCGGAGCCCGGCTCAGCAATTGCGAACGTCCAGGGATTCCTCCCACACCAAAGGGGCCAGGGCCAAAAGCTCTTGCTGCTCTTCAAGGAGCCACGCAACCCCATTCACAGCCCCACAAACGATGGCGCTCTCTCTTGCGACAGCCTCCCAAAGTCCAATACTACCTGCCTGCACCCCTCAGTACGGACGGAGCCCGGCTCAGCAATTGTGAACGTCCAGGGATTCCTCCCACACCAAAGGGGCCAGGAACAAAAGCTCTTGCTGCTCTTCAAGGAGCCACGCAACCCCATTCACAGCCCCACAAACGATGGTGCTCTCTCTTGCGACAGCCTCCCAAAGTCCAATACTAGCTGCCTGCGCTGCTGAGTACAGCCGGAGCCCGGCTCAGCAATTGCGAACGTCCAGGGATTCCTCCCACACCAAAGGGGCCAGCACCAAAAACTCTTGCTGCTCTTCAAGGAGCCAGGCAACCCCATTCACAGCCCCACAAACGCTGGCGCTCTCTCTTGCGACAGCCTCCCAAAGTCCAGTACTAGCTGCCTGCACCACCGAGTACAGCCAGAGCTCGGCTCAGCAATTGCGAACGTCCGGGGATTCCTCCCACACCAAAGGGACCAGGACCAAAAGCTCTTGCTGCTCTTCAAGGAGCCAGGCAACCCCATTCACAGACCCACAAACGCTGGCGCTCTCTCTTGCGACAGCTTCCCAAAGTCCAATACTACCTGCCTGCACCCCTCGGTACGGCCGGAGCCCGGCTCAGCAATTGCGAACGTCCAGGGATTCCTCCCACACCAAAGGGGCCAGGACCAAAAGCTCTTGCTGCTCTTCAAGGAGCCACGCAACCCCATTCACAGCCCCACAAACGCTGGCGCTCTCTCTTGCGACAGCCTCCCAAAGTCCAACACTAGCTGCTTGCACCCCTCAGTACGGCCGGAGCCCGGCTCAGCAATTGCGAACGTCCAGGGATTCCTCCCACACCAAAGGGGCCAGGACCAAAAGCTCTTGCTGCTCTTCAAGGAGCCATGCAACTCCATTCACAGCCCCACAAACGATGGCGCTCTCTCTTGCGACAGCCTCCCAAAGTCCAATACTAGCTGCCGGCACCCCTCGGTACGGCCGGACCCCGGCTCAGAAACTGCGAACGTCCAGGGATTCCTCCCACACCAAAGGGGCCAGCACCAAAAGCTCTTGCTGCTCTTCAAGGAGCCACGCAACCCCATTCACAGCCCCACAAACGATGGCGCTCTCTCTTGCGACAGCCTCCCAAAGTCCAATACTACCTGCCTGCGCCGCTGAGTGCAGCCGGAGCCCGGCTCAGGAACTGCGAACATCCAGGGATTCCTCCCACACCAAAGGGGCCAGCACCAAAAGCTCTTGCTGCTCTTCAAGGAGCCAGGCAACCCCATTCACAGCCCCACAAACGATGGCGCTCTCTCTTGCGACAGCCTTTGCAAAGTCCAATACTAGCTGCCTGCACCACCGAGTACAGCCGGAGCCCGGCTCAGGAACTGCAAACGTCCAGGGATTCCTCCCACACCAAAGGGGCCAGGACCAAAAGCTCTTGCTGCTCTTCAAGGAGCCAGGCAACCCCATTCACAGCCCCACAAACGCTGGCGCTCTCTCTTGCGACAGCCTCCCAAAGTCCAACACTAGCTGCCTGCACCCCTCAGTACGGCCGGAGCCCGGCTCAGCAATTGCGAACGTCCAGGGATTCCTCCCACACCAAAGGGGCCAGGAACAAAAGCTCTTGCTGCTCTTCAAGGAGCTACGCAACCCCATTCACAGCCCCACAAACGCTGGTGCTCTCTCTTGCGACAGCCTCCCAATGTCCAACACTAGCTGCCTGCGCTGCTGAGTACAGCCGGAGCCCGGCTCAGCAATTGCGAACGTCCAGGGATTCCTCCCACACCAAAAGGGGCCAGGACCAAAAGCTCTTGCTGCTCTTC
Source organism: Platalea minor (assembly GCA_037975005.1). Lineage (NCBI taxonomy): Eukaryota > Metazoa > Chordata > Aves > Pelecaniformes > Threskiornithidae > Platalea > Platalea minor. Next base: position 48,109 of record JBBPFK010000240.1, read on the forward strand.
AAGGAGCCAGGCAACCCCATTCACAGCCCCACAAACGCTGGCGCTCTCTCTTGCGACAGCCTCCCAAACTCCAATACTAGCTGCCTGCACCCCTCGGTACGGCCGGAGCCCGGCTCAGGAACTGCAAACGTCCAGGGATTCGTCCCACACCAAAGGGGCCAGGACCAAAAGCTCTTGCTGCTCTTCAAGGAGCCAGGCAACCCCATTCACAGCCCCACAAACGCTGGCGCTCTCTCTTGCGACAGCCTCCCAAACTCCAATACTAGCTGCCTGCACCCCTCGGTACGGCCAGAGCCCGGCTCAGGAACTGCAAACGTCCAGGGATTCGTCCCACACCAAAGGGGCCAGCACCAAAAGCTCTTGCTGCTCTTCAAGGAGCCAGGCAACCCCATTCACAGCCCCACAAACGCTGGCGCTCTCTCTTGCGACAGCCTCCCAAAGTCCAACACTAGCTGCCTGCGCTGCTGAGTACAGCCGGAGCCCAGCTCAGCAATTGCGAACGTCCAGGGATTCCTCCCACACCAAAGGGGCCAGGAACAAAAGCTCTTGCTGCTCTTCAAGGAGCCAGGCAACCCCATTCACAGCCCCACAAACGCTGGCGCTCTCTCTTGCGACAGCCTCCCAAAGTCCAACACTAGCTGCCTGCACCCCTCAGTACGGCCGGAGCCCGGCTCAGCAATTGCGAACGTCCAGGGATTCCTCCCACACCAAAAGGGGCCAGGACCAAAAGCTCTTGCTGCTCTTCAAGGAGCCACGCAACCCCATTCACAGCCCCACAAACGCTGGCGCTCTCTCTTGCGACAGCCTCCCAAACTCCAATACTAGCTGCCTGCACCCCTCGGTACGGCCGGAGCCCGGCTCAGGAACTGCAAACGTCCAGGGATTCGTCCCACACCAAAGGGGCCAGGACCAAAAGCTCTTGCTGCTCTTCAAGGAGCCAGGCAACCCCATTCACAGCCCCACAAACGCTGGCGCTCTCTCTTGCGACAGCCTCCCAAACTCCAATACTAGCTGCCTGCACCCCTCGGTACGGCCGGAGCCCGGCTCAGGAACTGCAAACGTCCAGGGATGCCTCCCACACCAAAGGGGCCAGGACCAAAAGCTCTTGCTGCTCTTCAAGGAGCCAGGCAACCCCATTCACAGCCCCACAAACGCTGGCGCTCTCTCTTGCGACAGCCTCCCAAAGTCCAACACTAGCTGCCTGCGCTGCTGAGTACAGCCGGAGCCCAGCTCAGGAACTGCAAACGTCCAGGGATTCCTCCCACACCAAAGGGGCCAGGACCAAAAGCTCTTGCTGCTCTTCAAGGAGCCACGCAACCCCATTCACAGCCCCACAAACGCTGGCGCTCTCTCTTGCGACAGCCTCCCAAAGTCCAACACTAGCTGCCTGCACCCCTCAGTACGGCCGGAGCCCGGCTCAGCAATTGCGAACGTCCAGGGATTCCTCCCACACCAAAGGGGCCAGGAACAAAAGCTCTTGCTGCTCTTCAAGGAGCTACGCAACCCCATTCACAGCCCCACAAACGCTGGTGCTCTCTCTTGCGACAGCCTCCCAATGTCCAACACTAGCTGCCTGCGCTGCTGAGTACAGCCGGAGCCTGGCTCAGCAATTGCGAACGTCCAGGGATTCCTCCCACACCAAAAGGGGCCAGGACCAAAAGCTCTTGCTGCTCTTCAAGGAGCCAGGCAACCCCATTCACAGCCCCACAAACGCTGGCGCTCTCTCTTGCGACAGCCTCCCAAACTCCAATACTAGCTGCCTGCACCCCTCGGTACGGCCGGAGCCCGGCTCAGGAACTGCAAACGTCCAGGGATTCGTCCCACACCAAAGGGGCCAGGACCAAAAGCTCTTGCTGCTCTTCAAGGAGCCAGGCAACCCCATTCACAGCCCCACAAACGCTGGCGCTCTCTCTTGCGACAGCCTCCCAAACTCCAATACTAGCTGCCTGCACCCCTCGGTACGGCCGGAGCCCGGCTCAGGAACTGCAAACGTCCAGGGATTCGTCCCACACCAAAGGGGCCAGGACCAAAAGCTCTTGCTGCTCTTCAAGGAGCCAGGCAACCCCATTCACAGCCCCACAAACGCTGGCGCTCTCTCTTGCGACAGCCTCCCAAAGTCCAACACTAGCTGCCTGCGCTGCTGAGTACAGCCGGAGCCCAGCTCAGCAATTGCGAACGTCCAGGGATTCCTCCCACACCAAAGGGGCCAGGACCAAAAGCTCTTGCTGCTCTTCAAGGAGCCACGCAACCCCATTCACAGCCCCACAAACGATGGCGCTCTCTCTTGCGACAGCCTCCCAAAGTCCAATACTACCTGCCTGCGCCGCTGAGTGCAGCCGGAGCCCGGCTCAGGAACTGCGAACATCCAGGGATTCCTCCCACACCAAAGGGGCCAGCACCAAAAGCTCTTGCTGCTCTTCAAGGAGCCAGGCAACCCCATTCACAGCCCCACAAACGATGGCGCTCTCTCTTGCGACAGCCTTTGCAAGTCCAATACTAGCTGCCTGCACCACCGAGTACAGCCGGAGCCCGGCTCAGGAACTGCAAATGTCCAGGGATTCCTCCCACACCAAAGGGGCCAGGACCAAAAGCTCTTGCTGCTCTTCAAGGAGCCAGGCAACCCCATTCACAGCCCCACAAACGCTGGCGCTCTCTCTTGCGACAGCCTCCCAAAGTCCAACACTAGCTGCCTGCACCCCTCAGTACGGCCGGAGCCCGGCTCAGCAATTGCGAACGTCCAGGGATTCCTCCCACACCAAAGGGGCCAGGAACAAAAGCTCTTGCTGCTCTTCAAGGAGCTACGCAACCCCATTCACAGCCCCACAAACGCTGGTGCTCTCTCTTGCGACAGCCTCCCAATGTCCAACACTAGCTGCCTGCGCTGCTGAGTACAGCCGGAGCCCGGCTCAGCAATTGCGAACGTCCAGGGATTCCTCCCACACCAAAAGGGGCCAGGACCAAAAGCTCTTGCTGCTCTTCAAGGAGCCAGGCAACCCCATTCACAGCCCCACAAACGCTGGCGCTCTCTCTTGCGACAGCCTCCCAAACTCCAATACTAGCTGCCTGCACCCCTCGGTACGGCCGGAGCCCGGCTCAGGAACTGCAAACGTCCAGGGATTCGTCCCACACCAAAGGGGCCAGGACCAAAAGCTCTTGCTGCTCTTCAAGGAGCCAGGCAACCCCATTCACAGCCCCACAAACGCTGGCGCTCTCTCTTGCGACAGCCTCCCAAACTCCAATACTAGCTGCCTGCACCCCTCGGTACGGCCAGAGCCCGGCTCAGCAATTGCACACGTCCAGGGATTCCTCCCACACCAAAGGGGCCAGCACCAAAAGCTCTTGCTGCTCTTCAAGGAGCCACGCAACCCCATTCACAGCCCCACAAACGATGGCGCTCTCTCTTGCTACAGCCTCCCAAAGTCCAATACTAGCTGCCTGCACCCCTCGGTACGGACGGAGCCCGGCTCAGCAATTGCAAACGTCCAGGGATTCCTCCCACACCAAAGGGGCCAGGACCAAAAGCTCTTGCTGCTCTTCAAGGAGCCACGCAACCCCATTCACAGCCCCACAAACGCTGGCGCTCTCTCTTGCGACAGCCTCCCAAAGTCCAATACTAGCTGCCTGCACCCCTCGGTACGGCCGGAGCCCGGCTCAGCAATTGCAAACGTCCAGGGATTCCTCCCACACCAAAGGGGCCAGGACCAAAAGCTCTTGCTGCTCTTCAAGGAGCCAGGCAACCCCATTCACAGCCCCACAAACGCTGGCGCTCTCTCTTGCGACAGCCTCCCAAAGTCCAATACTAGCTGCCTGCACCACCGAGTACAGCCGGAGCCCGGCTCAGGAACTGCGAACGTCCGGGGATTCCTCCCACACCAAAGGGGCCAGGACCAAAAGCTCTTGCTGCTCTTCAAGGAGCCAGGCAACCCCATTCACAGCCCCACAAACGATGGCGCTCTCTCTTGCGACAGCCTCCCAAAGTCCAATACTACCTGCCTGCACCACCGAGAACAGCCGGAGCCCGGCTCAGCAATTGCAAACGTCCAGGGATTCCTCCCACACCAAAGGGGCCAGGACCAAAAGCTCTTGCTGCTCTTCAAGGAGCCACGCAACCCCATTCACAGCCCCACAAACGATGGCGCTCTCTCTTGCGACAGCCTCCCAAAGTCCAATACTAGCTGCCTGCACCACCGAGTACAGCTGGACCCCGGCTCAGGAACGGCGAACGTCCGGGGATTCCTCCCACACCAAACGGGCCAGGACCAAAAGCTCTTGCTGCTCTTCAAGGAGCCACGCAACCCCATTCACAGCCCCACAAACGATGGCGCTCTCTCTTGCAACAGCCTCCCAAAGTCCAATACTAGCTGCCGGCACCCCTCGGTACGGCCGGAGCCCTCCTCAGCAATTGCGAACGTCCGGGGATTCCTCCCACACCAAAGGGGCCAGGACCAAAACCTCTTGCTGCTCTTCAAGGAGCCAGGCAACCCCATTCACAGCCCCACAAACGCTGGTGCTCTCTCTTGCGACAGCCTCCCAAAGTCCAACACTAGCTGCCTGCACCCCTCGGTACGGCCGGAGCCCGGCTCAGCAATTGCAAACGTCCAGGGATTCCTCCCACACCAAAGGGGCCAGGACCAAAAGCTCTTGCTGCTCTTCAAGGAGCCAGGCAACCCCATTCACAGCCCCACAAACGCTGGCGCTCTCTCTTGCGACAGCCTCCCAAAGTCCAACACTAGCTGCCTGCGCTGCTGAGTACAGCCGGAGCCCAGCTCAGCAATTGCGAACGTCCAGGGATTCCTCCCACACCAAAGGGGCCAGGACCAAAAGCTCTTGCTGCTCTTCAAGGAGCCAGGCAACCCCATTCACAGCCCCACAAACGCTGGCGCTCTCTCTTGCGACAGCCTCCCAAAGTCCAACACTAGCTGCCTGCACCCCTCAGTACGGCCGGAGCCCGGCTCAGCAATTGCGAACGTCCAGGGATTCCTCCCACACCAAAAGGGGCCAGGACCAAAAGCTCTTGCTGCTCTTCAAGGAGCCATGCAACCCCATTCACAGCCCCACAAACGCTGGCGCTCTCTCTTGCGACAGCCTCCCAAACTCCAATACTAGCTGCCTGCACCCCTCGGTACGGCCGGAGCCCGGCTCAGGAACTGCAAACGTCCAGGGATTCGTCCCACACCAAAGGGGCCAGGACCAAAAGCTCTTGCTGCTCTTCAAGGAGCCAGGCAACCCCATTCACAGCCCCACAAACGCTGGCGCTCTCTCTTGCGACAGCCTCCCAAACTCCAATACTAGCTGCCTGCACCCCTCGGTACGGCCGGAGCCCGGCTCAGGAACTGCAAACGTCCAGGGATGCCTCCCACACCAAAGGGGCCAGGACCAAAAGCTCTTGCTGCTCTTCAAGGAGCCAGGCAACCCCATTCACAGCCCCACAAACGCTGGCGCTCTCTCTTGCGACAGCCTCCCAAAGTCCAACACTAGCTGCCTGCGCTGCTGAGTACAGCCGGAGCCCAGCTCAGGAACTGCAAACGTCCAGGGATTCCTCCCACACCAAAGGGGCCAGGACCAAAAGCTCTTGCTGCTCTTCAAGGAGCCACGCAACCCCATTCACAGCCCCACAAACGCTGGCGCTCTCTCTTGCGACAGCCTCCCAAAGTCCAACACTAGCTGCCTGCACCCCTCAGTACGGCCGGAGCCCGGCTCAGCAATTGCGAACGTCCAGGGATTCCTCCCACACCAAAGGGGCCAGGAACAAAAGCTCTTGCTGCTCTTCAAGGAGCTACGCAACCCCATTCACAGCCCCACAAACGCTGGTGCTCTCTCTTGCGACAGCCTCCCAATGTCCAACACTAGCTGCCTGCGCTGCTGAGTACAGCCGGAGCCTGGCTCAGCAATTGCGAACGTCCAGGGATTCCTCCCACACCAAAAGGGGCCAGGACCAAAAGCTCTTGCTGCTCTTCAAGGAGCCAGGCAACCCCATTCACAGCCCCACAAACGCTGGCGCTCTCTCTTGCGACAGCCTCCCAAACTCCAATACTAGCTGCCTGCACCCCTCGGTACGGCCGGAGCCCGGCTCAGGAACTGCAAACGTCCAGGGATTCGTCCCACACCAAAGGGGCCAGGACCAAAAGCTCTTGCTGCTCTTCAAGGAGCCAGGCAACCCCATTCACAGCCCCACAAACGCTGGCGCTCTCTCTTGCGACAGCCTCCCAAACTCCAATACTAGCTGCCTGCACCCCTCGGTACGGCCGGAGCCCGGCTCAGGAACTGCAAACGTCCAGGGATTCGTCCCACACCAAAGGGGCCAGGACCAAAAGCTCTTGCTGCTCTTCAAGGAGCCAGGCAACCCCATTCACAGCCCCACAAACGCTGGCGCTCTCTCTTGCGACAGCCTCCCAAAGTCCAACACTAGCTGCCTGCGCTGCTGAGTACAGCCGGAGCCCAGCTCAGCAATTGCGAACGTCCAGGGATTCCTCCCACACCAAAGGGGCCAGGACCAAAAGCTCTTGCTGCTCTTCAAGGAGCCACGCAACCCCATTCACAGCCCCACAAACGATGGCGCTCTCTCTTGCGACAGCCTCCCAAAGTCCAATACTACCTGCCTGCGCCGCTGAGTGCAGCCGGAGCCCGGCTCAGGAACTGCGAACATCCAGGGATTCCTCCCACACCAAAGGGGCCAGCACCAAAAGCTCTTGCTGCTCTTCAAGGAGCCAGGCAACCCCATTCACAGCCCCACAAACGATGGCGCTCTCTCTTGCGACAGCCTTTGCAAGTCCAATACTAGCTGCCTGCACCACCGAGTACAGCCGGAGCCCGGCTCAGGAACTGCAAACGTCCAGGGATTCCTCCCACACCAAAGGGGCCAGGACCAAAAGCTCTTGCTGCTCTTCAAGGAGCCAGGCAACCCCATTCACAGCCCCACAAACGCTGGCGCTCTCTCTTGCGACAGCCTCCCAAAGTCCAACACTAGCTGCCTGCACCCCTCAGTACGGCCGGAGCCCGGCTCAGCAATTGCGAACGTCCAGGGATTCCTCCCACACCAAAGGGGCCAGGAACAAAAGCTCTTGCTGCTCTTCAAGGAGCTACGCAACCCCATTCACAGCCCCACAAACGCTGGTGCTCTCTCTTGCGACAGCCTCCCAATGTCCAACACTAGCTGCCTGCGCTGCTGAGTACAGCCGGAGCCCGGCTCAGCAATTGCGAACGTCCAGGGATTCCTCCCACACCAAAAGGGGCCAGGACCAAAAGCTCTTGCTGCTCTTCAAGGAGCCAGGCAACCCCATTCACAGCCCCACAAACGCTGGCGCTCTCTCTTGCGACAGCCTCCCAAACTCCAATACTAGCTGCCTGCACCCCTCGGTACGGCCGGAGCCCGGCTCAGGAACTGCAAACGTCCAGGGATTCGTCCCACACCAAAGGGGCCAGGACCAAAAGCTCTTGCTGCTCTTCAAGGAGCCAGGCAACCCCATTCACAGCCCCACAAACGCTGGCGCTCTCTCTTGCGACAGCCTCCCAAACTCCAATACTAGCTGCCTGCACCCCTCGGTACGGCCAGAGCCCGGCTCAGCAATTGCACACGTCCAGGGATTCCTCCCACACCAAAGGGGCCAGCACCAAAAGCTCTTGCTGCTCTTCAAGGAGCCACGCAACCCCATTCACAGCCCCACAAACGATGGCGCTCTCTCTTGCGACAGCCTCCCAAAGTCCAATACTAGCTGCCTGCACCCCTCGGTACGGCCGGAGCCCGGCTCAGCAATTGCAAACGTCCAGGGATTCCTCCCACACCAAAGGGGCCAGGACCAAAAGCTCTTGCTGCTCTTCAAGGAGCCACGCAACCCCATTCACAGCCCCACAAACGCTGGCGCTCTCTCTTGCGACAGCCTCCCAAAGTCCAA
>JBBPFK010000241.1:0-55000 GCA_037975005.1 Platalea minor
TGTGAATGGGGTTGCCTGGCTACTTGAAGAGCAGCAAGAGCTTTTGGTCCTGGCCCCTTTGGGGTGGGAGGAATCCCTGGACATTCGCAATTGCTGTGCCTGCCTGCGGCTCTATTCAGGGGGCCGGGCAGACAGTATTGGAGTTTGCGAGGCTCTAGAAAGAGACAGCGCCAGCATTGGTGGGGCTGTGAATAAGAATGCCTGGCTACTTGAAGAGCAGCAAGAGCTTTTGTCCTGGCCCCTTTGGGGTGGGAGGAATCCCTGGACGTTCGCAATTGCTGAGCCTCGCTCCCACTTTACAAGGCGGACCTCTGAGATAGTATTGAAGTTTGGGAGGCCCTAGAAAAAGTCAGCGCCAGCGTTGGTGGGGCTGTGAATGGGGATGCCTGGCTACTTGAAGAGCAGCAAGAGCTTTTGGTCCTGGCCCCTTTCAGGTGGGAGGAGTCCCTGGACGTTCGCAATTGCTGAGCCTAACTGCTGGCGTACTCGGCAGCCCAGTGAGATAGTATTGGAGTTAGGGAGTCTGTAGAAAGAGACAGCGCCATCGTTTGTGAGGCTGTGTATGGGGTTGCGTGGCTACTTGAAGAGCAGCAAGAGCTTTTGTTCCTGGCCCCTTTGGTTGGGGAGGATTCCCTTGACATTCGCAATTTCTGAGCTGTGCTACGGCCTAGCTGCCCAGGCAGGTAGTATAAGAGTTTGGGAGACTGTAGAAAGAGACAGCGCCATCGTTTGTGAGGCTGTGCATGGGGTTGCGTGGCTACTTGAAGAGCAGAAAGAGCTTTTGGTCCTGGCCCCTTTGGGGTGGGAGGAATCCCTGGACGTTCGCAATTGCTGTGCCTGCCTCCGGCTCTAATCAGGGGCCAAGGCAGACAGTATTGAGTTTGCGAGGCTCTAGGAAGAGACAGCGCCAGCGTTGGTGGGGCTGTGAATAAGAATGCCTGGCTACTTGAAGAGCAGCAAGAGCTTTTGGTCCTGGCCCCTTTGGGGTGGGAGGAATCCCTGGACGTTCGCAATTCCTGAGCCTCGCTCCCACTTTACAAGGCGGACGTCTGAGATAGTATTGAAGTTTGGGAGGCCCTAGAAAAATTCAGCGCCAGCGTTGGTGGGGCTGTGAATGGGGTTGCCTGGCTACTTGAAGAGCAGCAAGAGCTTTTGGTCCAAGCCCCTTTGGGGTGGGAGGAGTCCCTGGACGTTCGCAATTGCTGAGCCTGGCGCCAGGTGTACTCGGCTGCCCATGCAGGTAGTATTGGAGTTTGGGAGGCTCTAGAAAGAGACAGCGCCAGCGTTGGTGGGGCTGTGAATGGGGATGCCTGGCTACTTGAAGAGCAGCAAGAGCTTTTGGTCCTGGCCCCTTTGGGGTGGGAGGAATCCCTGGACGTTCGCAATTGCTGTGCCTGCCTCCGGCTCTAATCAGGGGCCCGGGCAGACATTATTTTAGTTTGCGAGGCTCTAGAAAGAGACAGCGCCAGCGTTTGTGGGGCTGTGAATGGGGTTGCCTGGCTACTTGAAGAGCAGCAAGGGCTTTTGGTCCTGGCCCCTTTGGGGTGGGAGGAATCCCTGGACGTTCACAGTTGCTTAGCCAGGGTCCCACTTTACAAGACGGCCTTCTGAGAATATATTGGCATCTGGGACGCTCTGGAAAGAGACAGCGCCAGCATTGGTGGGGCTGTGAATAAGAATGCCTGGCTACTTGAAGAGCAGCAAGAGCTTTTGTCCTGGCCCCTTTGGGGTGGGAGGAATCCCTGGACGTTCACAATTGCTGTGCCTGCCTCCGGCTCTAATCAGGGGCCCGGGCAGACAGTATTGGAGTTAGGGAGGCTCTAGAAAGAGACAGCGCCAGCGTTGGTGGGGCTGTAAATAAGAATGCCTGGCTACTTGAAGAGCAGCAAGAGCTTTTGTCCTGGCCCCTTTGGGGTGGGAGGAATCCCTGGACGTTTGCAATTGCTGAGCCTCGCTCCCACTTTACAAGGCGGACCTCTGAGATAGTATTGAAGTTTGGGAGGCCCTAGAAAAAGTCAGTGCCAGCGTCGGTGGGGCTGTGAATAGGGTTGCGTGGCTACTTGAAGAGCAGCAAGAGCTTTTGGTCCTGGCCCCTTTGGGGTGGGAGGAATCCCTGGACGTTCGCAATTGCTGAGCCTAACTCCTGGCGTACTTGGCAGCCCAGTGAGATAGTATTGGAGTTAGGGAGGCTGTAGAAAGAGACAGTGCCATCGTTTGTGAGGCTGTGTATGGGGTTGCGTGGCTACTTGAAGAGCAGCAAGAGCTTTTGGTCCTGGCCCCTTTGGGGTGGGAGGAATCCCTGGACGTTCACAATTGCTGAGCTGGGATCCGGCTCTACTCAGGGACCCAGGCAGATATTATGGGAGTATGGGAGGCTGTAGAAAAAGTCAGCGCCAGCGTTGGTGGGGCTGTGAATGGAGTTGCCTGGCTACTTGAAGAGCAGCAAGAGCTTTTGGTCCTGGCCCCTTTGGGGTGGGAGGAATCCCTGGACGTTCACAGTTGCTTAGCCAGGGTCCCACTTTACAGGACGGCCTTCTGAGAATATATTGGCATCTGGGACACTCTGGAAAGAGACAGCGCCAGCATTTGTGGGGCTGTGAATGGGGATGCCTGGCTACTTGAAGAGCAGCAAGAGCTTTTGGTCCTGGCCCCTTTGGGGTGGGAGGAATCCCTGGACATTCGCAATTGCTGTGCCTGCCTGCGGCTCTATTCAGGGGGCCGGGCAGACAGTATTGGAGTTTGCGAGGCTCTAGGAAGAGACAGCGCCAGCGTTGGTGGGGCTGTGAATAAGAATGCCTGGCTACTTGAAGAGCAGCAAGAGCTTTTGTCCTGGCCCCTTTGGGGTGGGAGGAATCCCTGGACGTTCGCAATTGCTGAGCCTCGCTCCCACTTTACAAGGCGGACCTCTGAGATAGTATTGAAGTTTGGGAGGCCCTAGAAAAAGTCAGCGCCAGCGTTGGTGGGGCTGTGAATGGGGATGCCTGGCTACTTGAAGAGCAGCAAGAGCTTTTGGTCCAAGCCCCTTTCGGGTGGGAGGAGTCCCTGGACGTTCGCAATTGCTGAGCCTAACTCCTGGCGTACTCGGCAGCCCAGTGAGATAGTATTGGAGTTAGGGAGGCTGTAGAAAGAGACAGCGCCATCGTTTGTGAGGCTGTGTATGGGGTTGCGTGGCTACTTGAAGAGCAGCAAGAGCTTTTGGTCCTGGCCCCTTTGGGGTGGGAGGAATCCCTGGACGTTCACAATTGCTGAGCTGGGATCCGGCTCTACTCAGGGACCCAGGCAGATATTATGGGAGTATGGGAGGCTGTAGAAAAAGTCAGCGCCAGCGTTGGTGGGGCTGTGAATGGAGTTGCCTGGCTACTTGAAGAGCAGCAAGAGCTTTTGGTCCAAGCCCCTTTGGGGTGGGAGGAATCCCTGGACGTTCACAGTTGCTTAGCCAGGGTCCCACTTTACAGGACGGCCTTCTGAGAATATATTGGCATCTGGGACACTCTGGAAAGAGACAGCGCCAGCATTTGTGGGGCTGTGAATGGGGATGCCTGGCTACTTGAAGAGCAGCAAGAGCTTTTGGTCCTGGCCCCTTTGGGGTGGGAGGAATCCCTGGACATTCGCAATTGCTGTGCCTGCCTGCGGCTCTATTCAGGGGGCCGGGCAGACAGTATTGGAGTTTGCGAGGCTCTAGAAAGAGACAGCGCCAGCATTGGTGGGGCTGTGAATAAGAATGCCTGGCTACTTGAAGAGCAGCAAGAGCTTTTGTCCTGGCCCCTTTGGGGTGGGAGGAATCCCTGGACGTTCGCAATTGCTGAGCCTCGCTCCCACTTTACAAGGCGGACCTCTGAGATAGTATTGAAGTTTGGGAGGCCCTAGAAAAAGTCAGCGCCAGCGTTGGTGGGGCTGTGAATGGGGATGCCTGGCTACTTGAAGAGCAGCAAGAGCTTTTGGTCCAAGCCCCTTTCAGGTGGGAGGAGTCCCTGGACGTTCGCAATTGCTGAGCCTAACTGCTGGCGTACTCGGCAGCCCAGTGAGATAGTATTGGAGTTAGGGAGGCTGTAGAAAGAGACAGCGCCATCGTTTGTGAGGCTGTGAATGGGGTTTGCCTGGCTACTTGAAAAGCAGCAAGAGCTTTTGTTCCTGGCCCCTTTGGTTGGGGAGGATTCCCTTGACATTCGCAATTTCTGAGCTGTGCTACGGCCTAGCTGCCCAGGCAGGTAGTATAAGAGTTTGGGAGACTGTAGAAAGAGACAGCGCCATCGTTTGTGAGGCTGTGAATGGGGTATGCCTGTCTACTTGAAGAGCAGCAAGAGCTTTTGGTCCTGGCCCCTTTGGGGTGGGAGGAATCCCTGGACGTTCGCAATTGCTGTGCCTGCCTCCGGCTCTAATCAGGGGCCAAGGCAGACAGTATTGAGTTTGCGAGGCTCTAGGAAGAGACAGCGCCAGCGTTGGTGGGGCTGTAAATGGGGATGCCTGGCTACTTGAAGAGCAGCAAGAGCTTTTGGTCCTGGCCCCTTTGGGGTGGGAGGAATCCCTGGACGTTCGCAATTCCTGAGCCTCGCTCCCACTTTACAAGGCGGACGTCTGAGATAGTATTGAAGTTTGGGAGGCCCTAGAAAAAGTCAGCGCCAGCGTTGGTGGGGCTGTGAATGGGGTTGCCTGGCTACTTGAAGAGCAGCAAGAGCTTTTGGTCCAAGCCCCTTTGGGGTGGGAGGAATCCCTGGACGTTCGCAATTGCTTAGCCTGGCGCCAGGTGTACTCGGCTGCCCATGCAGGTAGTATTGGAGTTTGGGAGGCTCTAGAAAGAGACAGCGCCAGCGTTGGTGGGGCTGTGAATGGGGATGCCTGGCTACTTGAAGAGCAGCAAGAGCTTTTGGTCCTGGCCCCTTTGGGGTGGGAGGAATCCCTGGACGTTCGCAATTGCTGTGCCTGCCTCCGGCTCTAATCAGGGGCCCGGGCAGACATTATTTTAGTTTGCGAGGCTCTAGAAAGAGACAGCGCCAGCGTTTGTGGGGCTGTGAATGGGGTTGCCTGGCTACTTGAAGAGCAGCAAGGGCTTTTGGTCCTGGCCCCTTTGGGGTGGGAGGAATCCCTGGACGTTCACAGTTGCTTAGCCAGGGTCCCACTTTACAAGACGGCCTTCTGAGAATATATTGGCATCTGGGACGCTCTGGAAAGAGACAGCGCCAGCATTGGTGGGGCTGTGAATAAGAATGCCTGGCTACTTGAAGAGCAGCAAGAGCTTTTGTCCTGGCCCCTTTGGGGTGGGAGGAATCCCTGGACGTTCACAATTGCTGTGCCTGCCTCCGGCTCTATTCAGGGGCCCGGGCAGACAGTATTGGAGTTAGGGAGGCTCTAGAAAGAGACAGCGCCAGCGTTGGTGGGGCTGTAAATAAGAATGCCTGGCTACTTGAAGAGCAGCAAGAGCTTTTGTCCTGGCCCCTTTGGGGTGGGAGGAATCCCTGGACGTTCGCAATTGCTGAGCCTCGCTCCCACTTTACAAGGCGGACGTCTGAGATAGTATTGAAGTTTGGGAGGCCCTAGAAAAAGTCAGCGCCAGCGTTGGTGGGGCTGTGAATGGGGATGCCTGGCTACTTGAAGAGCAGCAAGAGCTTTTGGTCCTGGCCCCTTTGGGGTGGGAGGAATCCCTTGACGTTCGCACTTGCTGAGCCTAGATCCTGGCGTACTCGGCAGCCCAGTGAGATAGTAGTGGAGTTTGGGAGGCTGTAGAAAGCGACAGCGCCAGCGTTTGTGGGGCTGTGAATGGGGTTTGCCTGGCTACTTGAAAAGCATCAAGGGCTTTTGGTCCTGGCCCCTTTGGGGTGGGAGGAATCCCTGGACGTTCGCACTTGCTGAGCCTAGCTCCGGGCGTACTCGGCAGGCCAGTGAGATAGTAGTGGAGTTGGGAGGCTGTAGAAAGAGACAGCGCCAGCGTTGGTGGGGCTGTGAATGGGATTGCGTGGCTACTTGAAGAGCAGCAAGAGCTTTTGGTCCTGGCCTCTTTGGGGTGGGAGGAATCCCTGGAAATTCGCAGTTTCTTAGCCTCGCTCCCAGTTTACAAGGCGGCCCTCTGAGGTACTAGTGGAGTTTGGGAGGCTTTCGAAAGAGACAGCGCCAGCGTTGGTGGGGCTGTGAATGGGGTATGCCTGTCTACTTGAAGAGCAGCAAGAGCTTTTGGTCCTGGCCCCTTTGGGGTGGGAGGAATCCCTGGACGTTCGCAATTTCTGAGCTGTGCTACGGCCTAGCTGCCCAGGCAGGTAGTATAAGAGTTTGGGAGGCTGTAGAAAGAGACAGCGCCGTCGTTTGTGAGGCTGTGCATGGGGTTGCCTAGCTACTTGAAGAGCAGCAAGAGCTTTTGGTCCTGGCCCCTTTGGGGTGGGAGGAATCCCTGGACGTTCACAATTGCTGAGCTGGGATCCGGCTCTACTCAGGGACCCAGGCAGATATTATGGGAGTATGGGAGGCTGTAGAAAGAGACAGCGGAAGCGTTTGTGGGGCTGTGAATGGGGTTGCCTGGCTACTTGAAGAGCAGCAAGAGCTTTTGGTCCTGGCCCCTTTGGGGTGGGAGGAATCCCTGGACGTTCACAGTTGCTTAGCCAGGGTCCCACTTTACAAGACGGCCTTTTGAGAATATATTGGCATCTGGGACGCTCTGGAAAGAGACAGCGCCAGCATTTGTGGGGCTGTGAATGGGGATGCCTGGCTACTTGAAGAGCAGCAAGAGCTTTTGTCCTGGCCCCTTTGGGGTGGGAGGAATCCCTGGACGTTCGCAATTGCTGTGCCTGCCTCCGGCTCTAATCAGGGGCCCGGGCAGACATTATTGGAGTTTGCGAGGCTCTAGAAAGAGACAGCGCCAGCGTTGGTGGGGCTGTAAATAAGAATGCCTGGCTACTTGAAGAGCAGCAAGAGCTTTTGTCCTGGCCCCTTTGGGGTGGGAGGAATCCCTGGACGTTCGCAATTGCTGAGCCTCGCTCCCACTTTACAAGGCGGACCTCTGAGATAGTATTGAAGTTTGGGACGCCCTAGAAAAAGTCAGCGCCAGCGTTGGTGCGGCTGTGAATGGGGATGCCTGGCTACTTGAAGAGCAGCAAGAGCTTTTGGTCTAAGCCCCTTTGGGGTGGGAGGAATCCCTGGACGTTCGCACTTGCTGAGCCTAGCTCCTGGCGTACTCGGCAGCCCAGTGAGATAGTAGTGGAGTTTGGGAGGCTGTAGAAAGAGACAGCGCCAGCGTTTGTGGGGCTGTGAATGGGGTTTGCCTGGCTACTTGAAAAGCATCAAGGGCTTTTGGTCCTGGCCCCTTTGGGGTGGGAGGAATCCCTGGACGTTCGCACTTGCTGAGCCTAGCTCCTGGCGTACTCGGCAGGCCAGTGAGATAGTAGTGGAGTTTGGGAGGCTGTAGAAAGAGACAGCGCCAGCGTTGGTGGGGCTGTGAATGGGATTGCGTGGCTTCTTGAAGAGCAGCAAGAGTTTTGGTCCTGGCCTCTTTTGGGTGGGAGGAATCCCTGGAAGTTCGCAGTTTCTGAGCCTCGCTCCCACTTTACAAGGCGGCCCTCTGAGGTAGTATTGGAGCTTCGGAGGCTCTGGAAAGAGACAGCGCCAGCATTTGTGGGGCTGTGAATGGGGTTGCCTAGCTACTTGAAGAGCAGCAAGAGCTTTTGGTCCTGGCCCCTTTGGGGTGGGAGGAATCCCTTTACGTTCGCAATTGCTGTGCCTGCCTCCGGCTCTAATCAGGGGCCAAGGCAGACAGTATTGGAGTTTGGGAGGCTCTAGGAAGAGACAGCGCCAGCGTTGGTGGGGCTGTAAATGGGGATGCCTGGCTACTTGAAGAGCAGCAAGAGCTTTTGGTCCTGGCCCCTTTGGGGTGGGAGGAATCCCTGGACGTTCGTAGTTTCTGAGCTCTGCTACAGCCTAGCTGCCCAGGCAGGTAGTATAAGAGCTTGGGAGACTGTAGAAAGAGACAGCGCCATCGTTTGTGAGGCTGTGAATGGGGTTGCGTGCCTTCTTGAAGAGCAGCAAGAGCTTTTGGTCCTGGCCCCTTTGGGGTGGGAGGAATCCCTGGACGTTCGCAATTGCTGTGCCTGCCTGCAGCTCTAATAAGGGGCCCGGGCAGACAGTATTGGAGTTAGGGAGGCTCTAGAAAGAGACAGCGCCAGCGTTGGTGGGGCTGTGAATAAGAATGCCTGGCTACTTGAAGAGCAGCAAGAGCTTTTGTCCTGGCCCCTTTGGGGTGGGAGGAATCCCTGGACGTTCGCAATTGCTGAGCCTCGCTCCCACTTTACAAGGCGGACCTCTGAGATAGTATTGAAGTTTGGGAGGCCCTAGAAAAAGTCAGCGCCAGCGTTGGTGCGGCTGTGAATGGGGTTGCGTGGCTACTTGAAGAGCAGCAAGAGCTTTTGGTCCAAGCCCCTTTCGGGTGGGAGGAGTCCCTGGACGTTCGCAATTGCTGAGCCTAACTCCTGGCGTACTCGGCAGCCCAGTGAGATAGTATTGGAGTTAGGGAGGCTGTAGAAAGAGACAGCGCCATCGTTTGTGAGGCTGTGAATGGGGTTTGCCTGGCTACTTGAAAAGCAGAAAGAGCTTTTGGTCCTGGCCCCTTTGGGGTAGGAGGAATCCCTGGACGTTCGCAATTTCTGAGCTATGCTACGGCCTAGCTGCCGAGGCAGGTAGTATAAGAGTTTGGGAGGCTGTAGAAAGAGACAGCGCCGTCGTTTGTGAGGCTGTGCATGGGGTTGCCTAGTTACTTGAAGAGCAGCAAGAGCTTTTGGTCCTGGCCCCTTTGGGGTGGGAGGAATCCCTGGACGTTCACAATTGCTGAGCTGGGATCCGGCTCTACTCAGGGACCCAGGCAGATATTATGGGAGTATGGGAGGCTGTAGAAAGAGACAGCGGCAGCGTTTGTGGGGCTGTGAATGGGGTTGCCTGGCTACTTGAAGAGCAGCAAGAGCTTTTGGTCCTGGCCCCTTTGGGGTGGGAGGAATCCCTGGACGTTCACAGTTGCTTAGCCAGGGTCCCACTTTACAAGACGGCCTTCTGAGAATATATTGGCATCTGGGACGCTCTGGAAAGAGACAGCGCCAGCATTGGTGGGGCTGTGAATGGGGATGCCTGGCTACTTGAAGAGCAGCAAGAGCTTTTGTCCTGGCCCCTTTGGGGTGGGAGGAATCCCTGGACGTTCGCAATTGCTGAGCCTGGCGCCAGGTGTACTCGGCTGCCCATGCAGGTAGTATTGGAGTTTGGGAGGCTCTAGAAAGAGACAGCGCCAACATTGGTGGGGCTGTGAATGGGGATGCCTGGCTACTTGAAGAGCAGCAAGAGCTTTTGGTCCTGGCCCCTTTGGGGTGGGAGGAATCCCTGGACCTTCGCAATTGCTGTGCCTGCCTCCGGCTCTAATCAGGGGCCCGGGCAGACATTATTGGAGTTTGCGAGGCTCTAGAAAGAGACAGCGCCAGCGTTGGTGGGGCTGTAAATAAGAATGCCTGGCTACTTGAAGAGCAGCAAGAGCTTTTGTCCTGGCCCCTTTGGGGTGGGAGGAATCCCTGGACGTTCGCAATTCCTGAGCCTCGCTCCCACTTTACAAGGCGGACCTCTGAGATAGTATTGAAGTTTGGGAGGCCCTAGAAAAAGTCAGCGCCAGCGTTGGTGGGGCTGTGAATGGGGATGCCTGGCTACTTGAAGAGCAGCAAGAGCTTTTGGTCTAAGCCCCTTTGGGGTGGGAGGAATCCCTTGACGTTCGCACTTGCTGAGCCTAGCTCCTGGCGTACTCGGCAGCCCAGGGAGATAGTAGTGGAGTTTGGGAGGCTGTAGAAAGCGACAGCGGCAGCGTTTGTGGGGCTGTGAATGGGGTTTGCCTGGCTACTTGAAAAGCATCAAGGGCTTTTGGTCCTGGCCCCTTTGGGGTGGGAGGAATCCCTGGACGTTCGCACTTGCTGAGCCTAGCTCCTGGCGTACTCAGCAGGCCAGTGAGATAGTAGTGGAGTTTGGGAGGCTGTAGAAAGAGACAGCGCCAGCGTTGGTGGGGCTGTGAATGGGATTGCGTGGCTTCTTGAAGAGCAGCAAGAGTTTTGGTCCTGGCCTCTTTTGGGTGGGAGGAATCCCTGGAAGTTCGCAGTTTCTGAGCCTCGCTCCCACTTTACAAGGCGGCCCTCTGAGGTAGTATTGGAGCTTCGGAGGCTCTGGAAAGAGACAGCGCCAGCATTTGTGGGGCTGTGAATAAGAATGCCTGGCTACTTGAAGAGCAGCAAGAGCTTTTGTCCTGGCCCCTTTGGGGTGGGAGGAATCCCTGGACGTTCGCAATTGCTGAGCCTCGCTCCCACTTTACAAGGCGGACCTCTGAGATAGTATTGAAGTTTGGGAGGCCCTAGAAAAAGTCAGCGCCAGCGTTGGTGCGGCTGTGAATGGGGTTGCGTGGCTACTTGAAGAGCAGCAAGAGCTTTTGGTCCAAGCCCCTTTCGGGTGGGAGGAGTCCCTGGACGTTCGCAATTGCTGAGCCTAACTCCTGGCGTACTCGGCAGCCCAGTGAGATAGTATTGGAGTTAGGGAGGCTGTAGAAAGAGACAGCGCCATCGTTTGTGAGGCTGTGAATGGGGTTTGCCTGGCTACTTGAAAAGCAGAAAGAGCTTTTGGTCCTGGCCCCTTTGGGGTAGGAGGAATCCCTGGACGTTCGCAATTTCTGAGCTATGCTACGGCCTAGCTGCCGAGGCAGGTAGTATAAGAGTTTGGGAGGCTGTAGAAAGAGACAGCGCCGTCGTTTGTGAGGCTGTGCATGGGGTTGCGTGGCTACTTGAAGAGCAGCAAGAGCTTTTGGTCCTGGCCCCTTTGGGGTGGGAGGAATCCCTGGACGTTCACAATTGCTGAGCTGGGATCCGGCTCTACTCAGGGACCCAGGCAGATATTATGGGAGTATGGGAGGCTGTAGAAAGAGACAGCGGCAGCGTTTGTGGGGCTGTGAATGGGGTTGCCTGGCTACTTGAAGAGCAGCAAGAGCTTTTGGTCCTGGCCCCTTTGGGGTGGGAGGAATCCCTGGACGTTCACAGTTGCTTAGCCAGGGTCCCACTTTACAAGACGGCCTTCTGAGAATATATTGGCATCTGGGACGCTCTGGAAAGAGACAGCGCCAGCATTGGTGGGGCTGTGAATGGGGATGCCTGGCTACTTGAAGAGCAGCAAGAGCTTTTGTCCTGGCCCCTTTGGGGTGGGAGGAATCCCTGGACGTTCGCAATTGCTGAGCCTGGCGCCAGGTGTACTCGGCTGCCCATGCAGGTAGTATTGGAGTTTGGGAGGCTCTAGAAAGAGACAGCGCCAACATTGGTGGGGCTGTGAATGGGGATGCCTGGCTACTTGAAGAGCAGCAAGAGCTTTTGGTCCTGGCCCCTTTGGGGTGGGAGGAATCCCTGGACCTTCGCAATTGCTGTGCCTGCCTCCGGCTCTAATCAGGGGCCCGGGCAGACATTATTGGAGTTTGCGAGGCTCTAGAAAGAGACAGCGCCAGCGTTGGTGGGGCTGTAAATAAGAATGCCTGGCTACTTGAAGAGCAGCAAGAGCTTTTGTCCTGGCCCCTTTGGGGTGGGAGGAATCCCTGGACGTTCGCAATTCCTGAGCCTCGCTCCCACTTTACAAGGCGGACCTCTGAGATAGTATTGAAGTTTGGGAGGCCCTAGAAAAAGTCAGCGCCAGCGTTGGTGGGGCTGTGAATGGGGATGCCTGGCTACTTGAAGAGCAGCAAGAGCTTTTGGTCTAAGCCCCTTTGGGGTGGGAGGAATCCCTTGACGTTCGCACTTGCTGAGCCTAGCTCCTGGCGTACTCGGCAGCCCAGGGAGATAGTAGTGGAGTTTGGGAGGCTGTAGAAAGCGACAGCGGCAGCGTTTGTGGGGCTGTGAATGGGGTTTGCCTGGCTACTTGAAAAGCATCAAGGGCTTTTGGTCCTGGCCCCTTTGGGGTGGGAGGAATCCCTGGACGTTCGCACTTGCTGAGCCTAGCTCCTGGCGTACTCGGCAGGCCAGTGAGATAGTAGTGGAGTTTGGGAGGCTGTAGAAAGAGACAGCGCCAGCGTTGGTGGGGCTGTGAATGGGATTGCGTGGCTTCTTGAAGAGCAGCAAGAGTTTTGGTCCTGGCCTCTTTTGGGTGGGAGGAATCCCTGGACGTTCGCAGTTTCTGAGCCTCGCTCCCACTTTACAAGGCGGCCCTCTGAGGTAGTATTGGAGCTTCGGAGGCTCTGGAAAGAGACAGCGCCAGCATTTGTGGGGCTGTGAATAAGAATGCCTGGCTACTTGAAGAGCAGCAAGAGCTTTTGTCCTGGCCCCTTTGGGGTGGGAGGAATCCCTGGACGTTCGCAATTGCTGAGCCTCGCTCCCACTTTACAAGGCGGACGTCTGAGATAGTATTGAAGTTTGGGAGGCCCTAGAAAAAGTCAGCGCCAGCGTTGGTGCGGCTGTGAATGGGGTTGCGTGGCTACTTGAAGAGCAGCAAGAGCTTTTGGTCCAAGCCCCTTTCGGGTGGGAGGAGTCCCTGGACGTTCGCAATTGCTGAGCCTAACTCCTGGCGTACTCGGCAGCCCAGTGAGATAGTATTGGAGTTAGGGAGGCTGTAGAAAGAGACAGCGCCATCGTTTGTGAGGCTGTGAATGGGGTTTGCCTGGCTACTTGAAAAGCAGAAAGAGCTTTTGGTCCTGGCCCCTTTGGGGTAGGAGGAA
The DNA here is from genome assembly GCA_037975005.1 of Platalea minor. Classification (NCBI taxonomy): domain Eukaryota; kingdom Metazoa; phylum Chordata; class Aves; order Pelecaniformes; family Threskiornithidae; genus Platalea; species Platalea minor. The sequence continues at coordinate 12,680 of JBBPFK010000241.1, forward strand.
TCCCTGGACGTTCGCAATTTCTGAGCTATGCTACGGCCTAGCTGCCGAGGCAGGTAGTATAAGAGTTTGGGAGGCTGTAGAAAGAGACAGCGCCGTCGTTTGTGAGGCTGTGCATGGGGTTGCGTGGCTACTTGAAGAGCAGCAAGAGCTTTTGGTCCTGGCCCCTTTGGGGTGGGAGGAATCCCTGGACGTTCACAATTGCTGAGCTGGGATCCGGCTCTACTCAGGGACCCAGGCAGATATTATGGGAGTATGGGAGGCTGTAGAAAGAGACAGCGGCAGCGTTTGTGGGGCTGTGAATGGGGTTGCCTGGCTACTTGAAGAGCAGCAAGAGCTTTTGGTCCTGGCCCCTTTGGGGTGGGAGGAATCCCTGGACGTTCACAGTTGCTTAGCCAGGGTCCCACTTTACAAGACGGCCTTCTGAGAATATATTGGCATCTGGGACGCTCTGGAAAGAGACAGCGCCAGCATTGGTGGGGCTGTGAATGGGGATGCCTGGCTACTTGAAGAGCAGCAAGAGCTTTTGTCCTGGCCCCTTTGGGGTGGGAGGAATCCCTGGACGTTCGCAATTGCTGAGCCTGGCGCCAGGTGTACTCGGCTGCCCATGCAGGTAGTATTGGAGTTTGGGAGGCTCTAGAAAGAGACAGCGCCAACATTGGTGGGGCTGTGAATGGGGATGCCTGGCTACTTGAAGAGCAGCAAGAGCTTTTGGTCCTGGCCCCTTTGGGGTGGGAGGAATCCCTGGACCTTCGCAATTGCTGTGCCTGCCTCCGGCTCTAATCAGGGGCCCGGGCAGACATTATTGGAGTTTGCGAGGCTCTAGAAAGAGACAGCGCCAGCGTTGGTGGGGCTGTAAATAAGAATGCCTGGCTACTTGAAGAGCAGCAAGAGCTTTTGTCCTGGCCCCTTTGGGGTGGGAGGAATCCCTGGACGTTCGCAATTCCTGAGCCTCGCTCCCACTTTACAAGGCGGACCTCTGAGATAGTATTGAAGTTTGGGAGGCCCTAGAAAAAGTCAGCGCCAGCGTTGGTGGGGCTGTGAATGGGGATGCCTGGCTACTTGAAGAGCAGCAAGAGCTTTTGGTCTAAGCCCCTTTGGGGTGGGAGGAATCCCTTGACGTTCGCACTTGCTGAGCCTAGCTCCTGGCGTACTCGGCAGCCCAGGGAGATAGTAGTGGAGTTTGGGAGGCTGTAGAAAGCGACAGCGGCAGCGTTTGTGGGGCTGTGAATGGGGTTTGCCTGGCTACTTGAAAAGCATCAAGGGCTTTTGGTCCTGGCCCCTTTGGGGTGGGAGGAATCCCTGGACGTTCGCACTTGCTGAGCCTAGCTCCTGGCGTACTCGGCAGGCCAGTGAGATAGTAGTGGAGTTTGGGAGGCTGTAGAAAGAGACAGCGCCAGCGTTGGTGGGGCTGTGAATGGGATTGCGTGGCTTCTTGAAGAGCAGCAAGAGTTTTGGTCCTGGCCTCTTTTGGGTGGGAGGAATCCCTGGACGTTCGCAGTTTCTGAGCCTCGCTCCCACTTTACAAGGCGGCCCTCTGAGGTAGTATTGGAGCTTCGGAGGCTCTGGAAAGAGACAGCGCCAGCATTTGTGGGGCTGTGAATAAGAATGCCTGGCTACTTGAAGAGCAGCAAGAGCTTTTGTCCTGGCCCCTTTGGGGTGGGAGGAATCCCTGGACGTTCGCAATTGCTGAGCCTCGCTCCCACTTTACAAGGCGGACGTCTGAGATAGTATTGAAGTTTGGGAGGCCCTAGAAAAAGTCAGCGCCAGCGTTGGTGCGGCTGTGAATGGGGTTGCGTGGCTACTTGAAGAGCAGCAAGAGCTTTTGGTCCAAGCCCCTTTCGGGTGGGAGGAGTCCCTGGACGTTCGCAATTGCTGAGCCTAACTCCTGGCGTACTCGGCAGCCCAGTGAGATAGTATTGGAGTTAGGGAGGCTGTAGAAAGAGACAGCGCCATTGTTTGTGAGGCTGTGAATGGGGTTTGCCTGGCTACTTGAAAAGCAGAAAGAGCTTTTGGTCCTGGCCCCTTTGGTTGGGGAGGATTCCCTTGACGTTCGCAATTTCTGAGCTATGCTACGGCCTAGCTGCCCAGGCAGGTAGTATAAGAGTTTGGGAGGCTGTAGAAAGAGACAGCGCCATCGTTTGTGAGGCTGTGCATGGGGTTGCGTGGCTACTTGAAGAGCAGCAAGAGCTTTTGGTCCTGGCCCCTTTGGGGTGGGAGGAATCCCTGGACGTTCACAATTGCTGAGCTGGGATCCGGCTCTACTCAGGGACCCAGGAAGATATTATGGGAGTATGGGAGGCTGTAGAAAGAGACAGCGGCAGCGTTTGTGGGGCTGTGAATGGGGTTGCCTGGCTACTTGAAGAGCAGCAAGAGCTTTTGGTCCTGGCCCCTTTGGGGTGGGAGGAATCCCTGGACGTTCACAGTTGCTTAGCCAGGGTCCCACTTTACAAGACGGCCTTCTGAGAATATATTGGCATCTGGGACGCTCTGGAAAGAGACAGCGCCAGCATTGGTGGGGCTGTGAATAAGAATGCCTGGCTACTTGAAGAGCAGCAAGAGCTTTTGTCCTGGCCCCTTTGGGGTGGGAGGAATCCCTGGACGTTCGCAATTGCTGAGCCTGGCGCCAGGTGTACTCGGCTGCCCATGCAGGTAGTATTGGAGTTTGGGAGGCTCTAGAAAGAGACAGCGCCAACATTGGTGGGGCTGTGAATGGGGATGCCTGGCTACTTGAAGAGCAGCAAGAGCTTTTGGTCCTGGCCCCTTTGGGGTGGGAGGAATCCCTGGACCTTCGCAATTGCTGTGCCTGCCTCCGGCTCTAATCAGGGGCCCGGGCAGACAGTATTGGAGTTTGCGAGGCTCTAGAAAGAGACAGCGCCAGCGTTGGTGGGGCTGTAAATAAGAATGCCTGGCTACTTGAAGAGCAGCAAGATCTTTTGTCCTGGCCCCTTTGGGGTGGGAGGAATCCCTGGACGTTCGCAATTGCTGAGCCTCGCTCCCACTTTACAAGGCGGACCTCTGAGATAGTATTGAAGTTTGGGAGGCCCTAGAAAAAGTCAGCGCCAGCGTTGGTGGGGCTGTGAATGGGGATGCCTGGCTACTTGAAGAGCAGCAAGAGCTTTTGGTCTAAGCCCCTTTGGGGTGGGAGGAATCCCTGGACGTTCGCACTTGCTGAGCCTAGCTCCTGGCGTACTCGGCAGCCCAGGGAGATAGTAGTGGAGTTTGGGAGGCTGTAGAAAGAGACAGCGCCAGCGTTTGTGGGGCTGTGAATGGGGTTTGCCTGGCTACTTGAAAAGCATCAAGGGCTTTTGGTCCTGGCCCCTTTGGGGTGGGAGGAATCCCTGGACGTTCGCACTTGCTGAGCCTAGCTCCTGGCGTACTCGGCAGGCCAGTGAGATAGTAGTGGAGTTTGGGAGGCTGTAGAAAGAGACAGCGCCAGCGTTGGTGGGGCTGTGAATGGGATTGCGTGGCTTCTTGAAGAGCAGCAAGAGTTTTGGTCCTGGCCTCTTTTGGGTGGGAGGAATCCCTGGAAGTTCGCAGTTTCTGAGCCTCGCTCCCACTTTACAAGGCGGCCCTCTGAGGTAGTATTGGAGCTTCGGAGGCTCTGGAAAGAGACAGCGCCAGCATTTGTGGGGCTGTGAATGGGGTTGCCTAGCTACTTGAAGAGCAGAAAGAGCTTTTGGTCCTGGCCCCTTTGGGGTGGGAGGAATCCCTTTACGTTCGCAATTGCTGTGCCTGCCTCTGGCTCTAATCAGGGGCCAAGGCAGACAGTATTGGAGTTTGGGAGGCTCTAGGAAGAGACAGCGCCAGCGTTGGTGGGGCTGTAAATGGGGATGCCTGGCTACTTGAAGAGCAGCAAGAGCTTTTGGTCCTGGCCCCTTTGGGGTGGGAGGAATCCCTGGACGTTCGTAGTTTCTGAGCTCTGCTACAGCCTAGCTGCCCAGGCAGGTAGTATAAGAGCTTGGGAGACTGTAGAAAGAGACAGCGCCATCGTTTGTGAGGCTGTGAATGGGGTTGCGTGCCTTCTTGAAGAGCAGCAAGAGCTTTTGGTCCTGGCCCCTTTGGGGTGGGAGGAATCCCTGGACGTTCGCAATTGCTGTGCCTGCCTGCAGCTCTAATAAGGGGCCCGGGCAGACAGTATTGGAGTTAGGGAGGCTCTAGAAAGAGACAGCGCCAGCGTTGGTGGGGCTGTGAATAAGAATGCCTGGCTACTTGAAGAGCAGCAAGAGCTTTTGTCCTGGCCCCTTTGGGGTGGGAGGAATCCCTGGACGTTCGCAATTGCTGAGCCTCGCTCCCACTTTACAAGGCGGACCTCTGAGATAGTATTGAAGTTTGGGAGGCCCTAGAAAAAGTCAGCGCCAGCGTTGGTGCGGCTGTGAATGGGGTTGCGTGGCTACTTGAAGAGCAGCAAGAGCTTTTGGTCCAAGCCCCTTTCGGGTGGGAGGAGTCCCTGGACGTTCGCAATTGCTGAGCCTAACTCCTGGCGTACTCGGCAGCCCAGTGAGATAGTATTGGAGTTAGGGAGGCTGTAGAAAGAGACAGCGCCATCGTTTGTGAGGCTGTGAATGGGGTTTGCCTGGCTACTTGAAAAGCAGAAAGAGCTTTTGGTCCTGGCCCCTTTGGGGTAGGAGGAATCCCTGGACGTTCGCAATTTCTGAGCTATGCTACGGCCTAGCTGCCGAGGCAGGTAGTATAAGAGTTTGGGAGGCTGTAGAAAGAGACAGCGCCGTCGTTTGTGAGGCTGTGCATGGGGTTGCCTAGTTACTTGAAGAGCAGCAAGAGCTTTTGGTCCTGGCCCCTTTGGGGTGGGAGGAATCCCTGGACGTTCACAATTGCTGAGCTGGGATCCGGCTCTACTCAGGGACCCAGGCAGATATTATGGGAGTATGGGAGGCTGTAGAAAGAGACAGCGGCAGCGTTTGTGGGGCTGTGAATGGGGTTGCCTGGCTACTTGAAGAGCAGCAAGAGCTTTTGGTCCTGGCCCCTTTGGGGTGGGAGGAATCCCTGGACGTTCACAGTTGCTTAGCCAGGGTCCCACTTTACAAGACGGCCTTCTGAGAATATATTGGCATCTGGGACGCTCTGGAAAGAGACAGCGCCAGCATTGGTGGGGCTGTGAATGGGGATGCCTGGCTACTTGAAGAGCAGCAAGAGCTTTTGTCCTGGCCCCTTTGGGGTGGGAGGAATCCCTGGACCTTCGCAATTGCTGTGCCTGCCTCCGGCTCTAATCAGGGGCCCGGGCAGACATTATTGGAGTTTGCGAGGCTCTAGAAAGAGACAGCGCCAGCGTTGGTGGGGCTGTAAATAAGAATGCCTGGCTACTTGAAGAGCAGCAAGAGCTTTTGTCCTGGCCCCTTTGGGGTGGGAGGAATCCCTGGACGTTCGCAATTCCTGAGCCTCGCTCCCACTTTACAAGGCGGACCTCTGAGATAGTATTGAAGTTTGGGAGGCCCTAGAAAAAGTCAGCGCCAGCGTTGGTGGGGCTGTGAATGGGGATGCCTGGCTACTTGAAGAGCAGCAAGAGCTTTTGGTCCTGGCCCCTTTGGGGTGGGAGGAATCCCTTGACGTTCGCACTTGCTGAGCCTAGCTCCTGGCGTACTCGGCAGCCCAGGGAGATAGTAGTGGAGTTTGGGAGGCTGTAGAAAGCGACAGCGGCAGCGTTTGTGGGGCTGTGAATGGGGTTTGCCTGGCTACTTGAAAAGCATCAAGGGCTTTTGGTCCTGGCCCCTTTGGGGTGGGAGGAATCCCTGGACGTTCGCACTTGCTGAGCCTAGCTCCTGGCGTACTCGGCAGGCCAGTGAGATAGTAGTGGAGTTTGGGAGGCTGTAGAAAGAGACAGCGCCAGCGTTGGTGGGGCTGTGAATGGGATTGCATGGCTTCTTGAAGAGCAGCAAGAGTTTTGGTCCTGGCCTCTTTTGGGTGGGAGGAATCCCTGGAAGTTCGCAGTTTCTGAGCCTCGCTCCCACTTTACAAGGCGGCCCTCTGAGGTAGTATTGGAGCTTCGGAGGCTCTGGAAAGAGACAGCGCCAGCATTTGTGGGGCTGTGAATAAGAATGCCTGGCTACTTGAAGAGCAGCAAGAGCTTTTGTCCTGCCCCCTTTGGGGTGGGAGGAATCCCTGGACGTTCGCAATTGCTGAGCCTCGCTCCCACTTTACAAGGCGGACGTCTGAGATAGTATTGAAGTTTGGGAGGCCCTAGAAAAAGTCAGCGCCAGCGTTGGTGCGGCTGTGAATGGGGTTGCGTGGCTACTTGAAGAGCAGCAAGAGCTTTTGGTCCAAGCCCCTTTCGGGTGGGAGGAGTCCCTGGACGTTCGCAATTGCTGAGCCTAACTCCTGGCGTACTCGGCAGCCCAGTGAGATAGTATTGGAGTTAGGGAGGCTGTAGAAAGAGACAGCGCCATTGTTTGTGAGGCTGTGAATGGGGTTTGCCTGGCTACTTGAAAAGCAGAAAGAGCTTTTGGTCCTGGCCCCTTTGGTTGGGGAGGATTCCCTTGACGTTCGCAATTTCTGAGCTATGCTACGGCCTAGCTGCCCAGGCAGGTAGTATAAGAGTTTGGGAGGCTGTAGAAAGAGACAGCGCCATCGTTTGTGAGGCTGTGCATGGGGTTGCGTGGCTACTTGAAGAGCAGCAAGAGCTTTTGGTCCTGGCCCCTTTGGGGTGGGAGGAATCCCTGGACGTTCACAATTGCTGAGCTGGGATCCGGCTCTACTCAGGGACCCAGGAAGATATTATGGGAGTATGGGAGGCTGTAGAAAGAGACAGCGGCAGCGTTTGTGGGGCTGTGAATGGGGTTGCCTGGCTACTTGAAGAGCAGCAAGAGCTTTTGGTCCTGGCCCCTTTGGGGTGGGAGGAATCCCTGGACGTTCACAGTTGCTTAGCCAGGGTCCCACTTTACAAGACGGCCTTCTGAGAATATATTGGCATCTGGGACGCTCTGGAAAGAGACAGCGCCAGCATTGGTGGGGCTGTGAATAAGAATGCCTGGCTACTTGAAGAGCAGCAAGAGCTTTTGTCCTGGCCCCTTTGGGGTGGGAGGAATCCCTGGACGTTCGCAATTGCTGAGCCTGGCGCCAGGTGTACTCGGCTGCCCATGCAGGTAGTATTGGAGTTTGGGAGGCTCTAGAAAGAGACAGCGCCAACATTGGTGGGGCTGTGAATGGGGATGCCTGGCTACTTGAAGAGCAGCAAGAGCTTTTGGTCCTGGCCCCTTTGGGGTGGGAGGAATCCCTGGACGTTCGCAATTGCTGTGCCTGCCTCCGGCTCTAATCAGGGGCCCGGGCAGACATTATTGGAGTTTGCGAGGCTCTAGAAAGAGACAGCGCCAGCGTTGGTGGGGCTGTAAATAAGAATGCCTGGCTACTTGAAGAGCAGCAAGATCTTTTGTCCTGGCCCCTTTGGGGTGGGAGGAATCCCTGGACGTTCGCAATTCCTGAGCCTCGCTCCCACTTTACAAGGCGGACCTCTGAGATAGTATTGAAGTTTGGGAGGCCCTAGAAAAAGTCAGCGCCAGCGTTGGTGGGGCTGTGAATGGGGATGCCTGGCTACTTGAAGAGCAGCAAGAGCTTTTGGTCTAAGCCCCTTTGGGGTGGGAGGAATCCCTGGACGTTCGCACTTGCTGAGCCTAGCTCCTGGCGTACTCGGCAGCCCAGGGAGATAGTAGTGGAGTTTGGGAGGCTGTAGAAAGAGACAGCGCCAGCGTTTGTGGGGCTGTGAATGGGGTTTGCCTGGCTACTTGAAAAGCATCAAGGGCTTTTGGTCCTGGCCCCTTTGGGGTGGGAGGAATCCCTGGACGTTCGCACTTGCTGAGCCTAGCTCCTGGCGTACTCAGCAGGCCAGTGAGATAGTAGTGGAGTTTGGGAGGCTGTAGAAAGAGACAGCGCCAGCGTTGGTGGGGCTGTGAATGGGATTGCGTGGCTTCTTGAAGAGCAGCAAGAGTTTTGGTCCTGGCCTCTTTTGGGTGGGAGGAATCCCTGGAAGTTCGCAGTTTCTGAGCCTCGCTCCCACTTTACAAGGCGGCCCTCTGAGGTAGTATTGGAGCTTCGGAGGCTCTGGAAAGAGACAGCGCCAGCATTTGTGGGGCTGTGAATGGGGTTGCCTAGCTACTTGAAGAGCAGAAAGAGCTTTTGGTCCTGGCCCCTTTGGGGTGGGAGGAATCCCTTTACGTTCGCAATTGCTGTGCCTGCCTCCGGCTCTAATCAGGGGCCAAGGCAGACAGTATTGGAGTTTGGGAGGCTCTAGGAAGAGACAGCGCCAGCGTTGGTGGGGCTGTAAATGGGGATGCCTGGCTACTTGAAGAGCAGCAAGAGCTTTTGGTCCTGGCCCCTTTGGGGTGGGAGGAATCCCTGGACGTTCGTAGTTTCTGAGCTCTGCTACAGCCTAGCTGCCCAGGCAGGTAGTATAAGAGCTTGGGAGACTGTAGAAAGAGACAGCGCCATCGTTTGTGAGGCTGTGAATGGGGTTGCGTGCCTTCTTGAAGAGCAGCAAGAGCTTTTGGTCCTGGCCCCTTTGGGGTGGGAGGAATCCCTGGACGTTCGCAATTGCTGAGCCTCGCTCCCACTTTACAAGGCGGACCTCTGAGATAGTATTGAAGTTTGGGAGGCCCTAGAAAAAGTCAGCGCCAGCGTTGGTGCGGCTGTGAATGGGGTTGCGTGGCTACTTGAAGAGCAGCAAGAGCTTTTGGTCCAAGCCCCTTTCGGGTGGGAGGAGTCCCTGGACGTTCGCAATTGCTGAGCCTAACTCCTGGCGTACTCGGCAGCCCAGTGAGATAGTATTGGAGTTAGGGAGGCTGTAGAAAGAGACAGCGCCATCGTTTGTGAGGCTGTGAATGGGGTTTGCCTGGCTACTTGAAAAGCAGAAAGAGCTTTTGGTCCTGGCCCCTTTGGGGTAGGAGGAATCCCTGGACGTTCGCAATTTCTGAGCTATGCTACGGCCTAGCTGCCGAGGCAGGTAGTATAAGAGTTTGGGAGGCTGTAGAAAGAGACAGCGCCGTCGTTTGTGAGGCTGTGCATGGGGTTGCCTAGTTACTTGAAGAGCAGCAAGAGCTTTTGGTCCTGGCCCCTTTGGGGTGGGAGGAATCCCTGGACGTTCACAATTGCTGAGCTGGGATCCGGCTCTACTCAGGGACCCAGGCAGATATTATGGGAGTATGGGAGGCTGTAGAAAGAGACAGCGGCAGCGTTTGTGGGGCTGTGAATGGGGTTGCCTGGCTACTTGAAGAGCAGCAAGAGCTTTTGGTCCTGGCCCCTTTGGGGTGGGAGGAATCCCTGGACGTTCACAGTTGCTTAGCCAGGGTCCCACTTTACAAGACGGCCTTCTGAGAATATATTGGCATCTGGGACGCTCTGGAAAGAGACAGCGCCAGCATTGGTGGGGCTGTGAATGGGGATGCCTGGCTACTTGAAGAGCAGCAAGAGCTTTTGTCCTGGCCCCTTTGGGGTGGGAGGAATCCCTGGACGTTCGCAATTGCTGAGCCTGGCGCCAGGTGTACTCGGCTGCCCATGCAGGTAGTATTGGAGTTTGGGAGGCTCTAGAAAGAGACAGCGCCAACATTGGTGGGGCTGTGAATGGGGATGCCTGGCTACTTGAAGAGCAGCAAGAGCTTTTGGTCCTGGCCCCTTTGGGGTGGGAGGAATCCCTGGACCTTCGCAATTGCTGTGCCTGCCTCCGGCTCTAATCAGGGGCCCGGGCAGACATTATTGGAGTTTGCGAGGCTCTAGAAAGAGACAGCGCCAGCGTTGGTGGGGCTGTAAATAAGAATGCCTGGCTACTTGAAGAGCAGCAAGAGCTTTTGTCCTGGCCCCTTTGGGGTGGGAGGAATCCCTGGACGTTCGCAATTCCTGAGCCTCGCTCCCACTTTACAAGGCGGACCTCTGAGATAGTATTGAAGTTTGGGAGGCCCTAGAAAAAGTCAGCGCCAGCGTTGGTGGGGCTGTGAATGGGGATGCCTGGCTACTTGAAGAGCAGCAAGAGCTTTTGGTCTAAGCCCCTTTGGGGTGGGAGGAATCCCTTGACGTTCGCACTTGCTGAGCCTAGCTCCTGGCGTACTCGGCAGCCCAGGGAGATAGTAGTGGAGTTTGGGAGGCTGTAGAAAGCGACAGCGGCAGCGTTTGTGGGGCTGTGAATGGGGTTTGCCTGGCTACTTGAAAAGCATCAAGGGCTTTTGGTCCTGGCCCCTTTGGGGTGGGAGGAATCCCTGGACGTTCGCACTTGCTGAGCCTAGCTCCTGGCGTACTCGGCAGGCCAGTGAGATAGTAGTGGAGTTTGGGAGGCTGTAGAAAGAGACAGCGCCAGCGTTGGTGGGGCTGTGAATGGGATTGCGTGGCTTCTTGAAGAGCAGCAAGAGTTTTGGTCCTGGCCTCTTTTGGGTGGGAGGAATCCCTGGAAGTTCGCAGTTTCTGAGCCTCGCTCCCACTTTACAAGGCGGCCCTCTGAGGTAGTATTGGAGCTTCGGAGGCTCTGGAAAGAGACAGCGCCAGCATTTGTGGGGCTGTGAATAAGAATGCCTGGCTACTTGAAGAGCAGCAAGAGCTTTTGTCCTGCCCCCTTTGGGGTGGGAGGAATCCCTGGACGTTCGCAATTGCTGAGCCTCGCTCCCACTTTACAAGGCGGACGTCTGAGATAGTATTGAAGTTTGGGAGGCCCTAGAAAAAGTCAGCGCCAGCGTTGGTGCGGCTGTGAATGGGGTTGCGTGGCTACTTGAAGAGCAGCAAGAGCTTTTGGTCCAAGCCCCTTTGGGGTGGGAGGAGTCCCTGGACGTTCGCAATTGCTGAGCCTAACTCCTGGCGTACTCGGCAGCCCAGTGAGATAGTATTGGAGTTAGGGAGGCTGTAGAAAGAGACAGCGCCATCGTTTGTGGGGCTGTGAACGGGGTTTGCCTGGCTACTTGAAAAGCAGAAAGAGCTTTTGGTCCTGGCCCCTTTGGTTGGGGAGGATTCCCTTGACGTTCGCAATTTCTGAGCTATGCTACGGCCTAGCTGCCGAGGCAGGTAGTATAAGAGTTTGGGAGGCTGTAGAAAGAGACAGCGCCGTCGTTTGTGAGGCTGTGCATGGGGTTGCGTGGCTACTTGAAGAGCAGCAAGAGCTTTTGGTCCTGGCCCCTTTGGGGTGGGAGGAATCCCTGGACGTTCACAATTGCTGAGCTGGGATCCGGCTCTACTCAGGGACCCAGGCAGATATTATGGGAGTATGGGAGGCTGTAGAAAGAGACAGCGGCAGCGTTTGTGGGGCTGTGAATGGGGTTGCCTGGCTACTTGAAGAGCAGCAAGAGCTTTTGGTCCTGGCCCCTTTGGGGTGGGAGGAATCCCTGGACGTTCACAGTTGCTTAGCCAGGGTCCCACTTTACAAGACGGCCTTCTGAGAATATATTGGCATCTGGGACGCTCTGGAAAGAGACAGCGCCAGCATTGGTGGGGCTGTGAATGGGGATGCCTGGCTACTTGAAGAGCAGCAAGAGCTTTTGTCCTGGCCCCTTTGGGGTGGGAGGAATCCCTGGACGTTCGCAATTGCTGAGCCTGGCGCCAGGTGTACTCGGCTGCCCATGCAGGTAGTATTGGAGTTTGGGAGGCTCTAGAAAGAGACAGCGCCAACATTGGTGGGGCTGTGAATGGGGATGCCTGGCTACTTGAAGAGCAGCAAGAGCTTTTGGTCCTGGCCCCTTTGGGGTGGGAGGAATCCCTGGACGTTCGCAATTCCTGAGCCTCGCTCCCACTTTACAAGGCGGACCTCTGAGATAGTATTGAAGTTTGGGAGGCCCTAGAAAAAGTCAGCGCCAGCGTTGGTGGGGCTGTGAATGGGGATGCCTGGCTACTTGAAGAGCAGCAAGAGCTTTTGGTCTAAGCCCCTTTGGGGTGGGAGGAATCCCTTGACGTTCGCACTTGCTGAGCCTAGCTCCTGGCGTACTCGGCAGCCCAGGGAGATAGTAGTGGAGTTTGGGAGGCTGTAGAAAGCGACAGCGGCAGCGTTTGTGGGGCTGTGAATGGGGTTTGCCTGGCTACTTGAAAAGCATCAAGGGCTTTTGGTCCTGGCCCCTTTGGGGTGGGAGGAATCCCTGGACGTTCGCACTTGCTGAGCCTAGCTCCTGGCGTACTCGGCAGCCCAGGGAGATAGTAGTGGAGTTTGGGAGGCTGTAGAAAGCGACAGCGGCAGCGTTTGTGGGGCTGTGAATGGGGTTTGCCTGGCTACTTGAAGAGCAGCAAGAGCTTTTGTCCTGGCCCCTTTGGGGTGGGAGGAATCCCTGGACGTTCGCAATTGCTGAGCCTGGCGCCAGGTGTACTCGGCTGCCCATGCAGGTAGTATTGGAGTTTGGGAGGCTCTAGAAAGAGACAGCGCCAACATTGGTGGGGCTGTGAATGGGGATGCCTGGCTACTTGAAGAGCAGCAAGAGCTTTTGGTCCTGGCCCCTTTGGGGTGGGAGGAATCCCTGGACGTTCGCAATTGCTGTGCCTGCCTCCGGCTCTAATAAGGGCGCCCCGGGCAGACAGTATTGGAGTTTGGGAGGCTCTAGAAAGAGACAGCGCCAGCGTTGGTGGGGCTGTGAATAAGAATGCCTGGCTACTTGAAGAGCAGCAAGAGCTTTTGTCCTGCCCCCTTTGGGGTGGGAGGAATCCCTGGACGTTCGCAATTGCTGAGCCTCGCTCCCACTTTACAAGGCGGACGTCTGAGATAGTATTGAAGTTTGGGACGCCCTAGAAAAAGTCAGCGCCAGCGTTGGTGCGGCTGTGAATGGGGTTGCGTGGCTACTTGAAGAGCAGCAAGAGCTTTTGGTCCAAGCCCCTTTGGGGTGGGAGGAGTCCCTGGACGTTCGCAATTGCTGAGCCTAACTCCTGGCGTACTCGGCAGCCCAGTGAGATAGTATTGGAGTTAGGGAGGCTGTAGAAAGAGACAGCGCCATCGTTTGTGGGGCTGTGAACGGGGTTTGCCTGGCTACTTGAAAAGCAGAAAGAGCTTTTGGTCCTGGCCCCTTTGGTTGGGGAGGATTCCCTTGACGTTCGCAATTTCTGAGCTATGCTACGGCCTAGCTGCCGAGGCAGGTAGTATAAGAGTTTGGGAGGCTGTAGAAAGAGACAGCGCCGTCGTTTGTGAGGCTGTGCATGGGGTTGCGTGGCTACTTGAAGAGCAGCAAGAGCTTTTGGTCCTGGCCCCTTTGGGGTGGGAGGAATCCCTGGACGTTCACAATTGCTGAGCTGGGATCCGGCTCTACTCAGGGACCCAGGCAGATATTATGGGAGTATGGGAGGCTGTAGAAAGAGACAGCGGCAGCGTTTGTGGGGCTGTGAATGGGGTTGCCTGGCTACTTGAAGAGCAGCAAGAGCTTTTGGTCCTGGCCCCTTTGGGGTGGGAGGAATCCCTGGACGTTCACAGTTGCTTAGCCAGGGTCCCACTTTACAAGACGGCCTTCTGAGAATATATTGGCATCTGGGACGCTCTGGAAAGAGACAGCGCCAGCATTGGTGGGGCTGTGAATGGGGATGCCTGGCTACTTGAAGAGCAGCAAGAGCTTTTGTCCTGGCCCCTTTGGGGTGGGAGGAATCCCTGGACGTTCGCAATTGCTGAGCCTGGCGCCAGGTGTACTCGGCTGCCCATGCAGGTAGTATTGGAGTTTGGGAGGCTCTAGAAAGAGACAGCGCCAACATTGGTGGGGCTGTGAATGGGGATGCCTGGCTACTTGAAGAGCAGCAAGAGCTTTTGGTCCTGGCCCCTTTGGGGTGGGAGGAATCCCTGGACGTTCGCAATTCCTGAGCCTCGCTCCCACTTTACAAGGCGGACCTCTGAGATAGTATTGAAGTTTGGGAGGCCCTAGAAAAAGTCAGCGCCAGCGTTGGTGGGGCTGTGAATGGGGATGCCTGGCTACTTGAAGAGCAGCAAGAGCTTTTGGTCTAAGCCCCTTTGGGGTGGGAGGAATCCCTTGACGTTCGCACTTGCTGAGCCTAGCTCCTGGCGTACTCGGCAGCCCAGGGAGATAGTAGTGGAGTTTGGGAGGCTGTAGAAAGCGACAGCGGCAGCGTTTGTGGGGCTGTGAATGGGGTTTGCCTGGCTACTTGAAAAGCATCAAGGGCTTTTGGTCCTGGCCCCTTTGGGGTGGGAGGAATCCCTGGACGTTCGCACTTGCTGAGCCTAGCTCCTGGCGTACTCGGCAGGCCAGTGAGATAGTAGTGGAGTTTGGGAGGCTGTAGAAAGAGACAGCGCCAGCGTTGGTGGGGCTGTGAATGGGATTGCGTGGCTTCTTGAAGAGCAGCAAGAGTTTTGGTCCTGGCCTCTTTTGGGTGGGAGGAATCCCTGGAAGTTCGCAGTTTCTGAGCCTCGCTCCCACTTTACAAGGCGGCCCTCTGAGGTAGTATTGGAGCTTCGGAGGCTCTGGAAAGAGACAGCGCCAGCATTTGTGAGGCTGTGAATAAGAATGCCTGGCTACTTGAAGAGCAGCAAGAGCTTTTGTCCTGCCCCCTTTGGGGTGGGAGGAATCCCTGGACGTTCGCAATTGCTGAGCCTCGCTCCCACTTTACAAGGCGGACGTCTGAGATAGTATTGAAGTTTGGGAGGCCCTAGAAAAAGTCAGCGCCAGCGTTGGTGCGGCTGTGAATGGGGTTGCGTGGCTACTTGAAGAGCAGCAAGAGCTTTTGGTCCAAGCCCCTTTGGGGTGGGAGGAGTCCCTGGACGTTCGCAATTGCTGAGCCTAACTCCTGGCGTACTCGGCAGCCCAGTGAGATAGTATTGGAGTTAGGGAGGCTGTAGAAAGAGACAGCGCCATCGTTTGTGGGGCTGTGAACGGGGTTTGCCTGGCTACTTGAAAAGCAGAAAGAGCTTTTGGTCCTGGCCCCTTTGGTTGGGGAGGATTCCCTTGACGTTCGCAATTTCTGAGCTATGCTACGGCCTAGCTGCCCAGGCAGGTAGTATAAGAGTTTGGGAGGCTGTAGAAAGAGACAGCGCCATCGTTTGTGAGGCTGTGCATGGGGTTGCGTGGCTACTTGAAGAGCAGCAAGAGCTTTTGGTCCTGGCCCCTTTGGGGTGGGAGGAATCCCTGGACGTTCACAATTGCTGAGCTGGGATCCGGCTCTACTCAGGGACCCAGGAAGATATTATGGGAGTATGGGAGGCTGTAGAAAGAGACAGCGGCAGCGTTTGTGGGGCTGTGAATGGGGTTGCCTGGCTACTTGAAGAGCAGCAAGAGCTTTTGGTCCTGGCCCCTTTGGGGTGGGAGGAATCCCTGGACGTTCACAGTTGCTTAGCCAGGGTCCCACTTTACAAGACGGCCTTCTGAGAATATATTGGCATCTGGGACGCTCTGGAAAGAGACAGCGCCAGCATTGGTGGGGCTGTGAATAAGAATGCCTGGCTACTTGAAGAGCAGCAAGAGCTTTTGTCCTGGCCCCTTTGGGGTGGGAGGAATCCCTGGACGTTCGCAATTGCTGAGCCTGGCGCCAGGTGTACTCGGCTGCCCATGCAGGTAGTATTGGAGTTTGGGAGGCTCTAGAAAGAGACAGCGCCAACATTGGTGGGGCTGTGAATGGGGATGCCTGGCTACTTGAAGAGCAGCAAGAGCTTTTGGTCCTGGCCCCTTTGGGGTGGGAGGAATCCCTGGACGTTCGCAATTGCTGTGCCTGCCTCCGGCTCTAATAAGGGCGCCCCGGGCAGACAGTATTGGAGTTAGGGAGGCTCTAGAAAGAGACAGCGCCAGCGTTGGTGGGGCTGTGAATAAGAATGCCTGGCTACTTGAAGAGCAGCAAGAGCTTTTGTCCTGGCCCCTTTGGGGTGGGAGGAATCCCTGGACGTTCGCAATTGCTGAGCCTCGCTCCCACTTTACAAGGCGGACGTCTGAGATAGTATTGAAGTTTGGGAGGCCCTAGAAACAGTCAGCGCCAGCGTTGGTGGGGCTGTGAATGGGGTTGCGTGGCTACTTGAAGAGCAGCAAGATCTTTTGGTCCAAGCCCCTTTGGGGTGGGAGGAATCCGTGGACGTTCGCAATTGCTGAGCCTGGCGCCAGGTGTACTCGGCTGCCCATGCAGGTAGTATTGGAGTTTGGGAGGCTCTGGAAAGAGACAGCGCCAGCGTTGGTGGGGCTGTGAATGGGGATGCCTGGCTACTTGAAGAGCAGCAAGAGCTTTTGGTCCTGGCCCCTTTGGGGTGGGAGGAATCCCTGGACGTTCGCAATTGCTGTGCCTGCCTCCGGCTCTAATCAGGGGCCCGGGCAGACATTATTGGAGTTTGCGAGGCTCTAGAAAGAGACAGCGCCAGCGTTGGTGGGGCTGTAAATAAGAATGCCTGGCTACTTGAAGAGCAGCAAGATCTTTTGTCCTGGCCCCTTTGGGGTGGGAGGAATCCCTGGACGTTCGCAATTGCTGAGCCTCGCTCCCACTTTACAAGGCGGACCTCTGAGATAGTATTGAAGTTTGGGAGGCCCTAGAAAAAGTCAGCGCCAGCGTTGGTGGGGCTGTGAATGGGGATGCCTGGGTACGTGAAGAGCAGCAAGAGCTTTTGGTCTAAGCCCCTTTGGGGTGGGAGGAATCCCTTGACGTTCGCACTTGCTGAGCCTAGCTCCTGGCGTACTCGGCAGCCCAGGGAGATAGTAGTGGAGTTTGGGAGGCTGTAGAAAGAGACAGCGCCAGCGTTTGTGGGGCTGTGAATGGGGTTTGCCTGGCTACTTGAAAAGCATCAAGGGCTTTTGGTCCTGGCCCCTTTGGGGTGGGAGGAATCCCTGGACGTTCGCACTTTCTGAGCCTAGCTCCTGGCGTACTCGGCAGGCCAGTGAGATAGTAGTGGAGTTTGGGAGGCTGTAGAAAGAGACAGCGCCAGCGTTGGTGGGGCTGTGAATGAGATTGCGTGGCTACTTGAAGAGCAGCAAGAGTTTTGGTCCTGGCCTCTTTGGGGTGGGAGGAATCCCTGGAAGTTCGCAGTTTCTTAGCCTCGCTCCCACTTTACAAGGCGGCCCTCTGAGGTAGTATTGGAGCTTCGGAGGCTCTGGAAAGAGACAGCGCCAGCATTTGTGGGGCTGTGAATGGGGTTGCCTAGCTACTTGAAGAGCAGCAAGTGCTTTTGGTCCTGCCCCCTTTGGGGTGGGAGGAATCCCTGGACGTTCGCAATTGCTGTGCCTGCCTCCGGCTCTAATCAGGGGCCAAGGCAGACAGTACTGGAGTTTGGGAGGCTCTAGGAAGAGACAGCGCCAGCGTTGGTGGGGCTGTAAATGGGGATGCCTGGCTACTTGAAGAGCAGCAAGAGCTTTTGGTCCTGGCCCCTTTGGGGTGGGAGGAATCCCTGGACGTTCGTAGTTTCTGAGCTCTGCTACAGCCTAGCTGCCCAGGCAGGTAGTATAAGAGCTTGGGAGACTGTAGAAAGAGACAGCGCCATCGTTTGTGAGGCTGTGAATGGGGTTGCGTGCCTTCTTGAAGAGCAGCAAGAGCTTTTGGTCCTGGCCCCTTTGGGGTGGGAGGAATCCTTGGACATTCGCACTTGCTGAGCCTCGCTTACACTTTACAAGGCGGACGTCTGAGATAGTATTGAAGTTTGGGAGGCCCTAGAAAAATTCAGCGCCAGCGTTGGTGGGGCTGTGAATGGGGTTGCCTGGCTACTTGAAGAGCAGCAAGAGCTTTAGGTCCAAGCCCCTTTGGGGTGGGAGGAATCCCTGGACGTTCGCAATTGCTGTGTCTGCCTGCAGCTCTAATAAGGGGCCCGGGCAGACAGTATTGGAGTTAGGGAGGCTCTAGAAAGAGACAGCGCCAGCATTAGTGGGGCTGTGAATAAGAATGCCTGGCTACTTGAAGAGCAGCAAGAGCTTTTGTCCTGGCCCCTTTGGGGTGGGAGGAATCCTTGGACATTCGCACTTGCTGAGCCTCGCTCCCACTTTACAAGGCGGACGTCTGAGATAGTATTGAAGTTTGGGAGGCCCTAGAAAAATTCAGCGCCAGCGTTGGTGGGGCTGTGAATGGGGTTGCCTGGCTACTTGAAGAGCAGAAAGAGCTTTTGGTCCTGGTCCCTTTGGGGTGGGAGGAATCCCTGGACGTTCGCAATTGCTGTGCCTGCCTCCGACTCTAATCAGGGGCCCGGGCAGACAGTATTGGAGTTTGCGAGGCTCTAGAAAGAGACAGCGCCAGCGTTGGTGGGGCTGTAAATAAGAATGCCTGGCTACTTGAAGAGCAGCAAGAGCTTTTGTCCTGGCCCCTTTGGGGTGGGAGGAATCCCTGGACGTTCGCAATTCCTGAGCCTCGCTCCCACTTTACAAGGCGGACCTCTGAGATAGTATTGAAGTTTGGGAGGCCCTAGAAAAAGTCAGCGCCAGCGTTGGTGCGGCTGTGAATGGGGTTGCGTGGCTACTTGAAGAGCAGCAAGAGCTTTTGGTCCAAGCCCCTTTCGGGTGGGAGGAGTCCCTGGACGTTCGCAATTGCTGAGCCTAACTCCTGGCGTACTCGGCAGCCCAGTGAGATAGTATTGGAGTTAGGGAGGCTGTAGAAAGAGACAGCGCCATCGTTTGTGAGGCTGTGAATGGGGTTTGCCTGGCTACTTGAAAAG
This sequence comes from Platalea minor, assembly GCA_037975005.1. NCBI lineage: Eukaryota > Metazoa > Chordata > Aves > Pelecaniformes > Threskiornithidae > Platalea > Platalea minor. Next base: position 31,173 of record JBBPFK010000241.1, read on the forward strand.
CAGAAAGAGCTTTTGGTCCTGGCCCCTTTGGGGTGGGAGGATTCCCTTGACGTTCGCAATTTCTGAGCTGTGCTACGGCCTAGCTGCCCAGGCAGGTAGTATAAGAGTTTGGGAGACTGTAGAAAGAGACAGCGCCATCGTTTGTGAGGCTGTGCATGGGGTTGTGTGGCTACTTGAAGAGCAGCAAGAGCTTTTGGTCTTGGCCCCTTTGGGGTGGGAGGAATCCCTGGACGTTCACAATTGCTGAGCTGGGATCCGGCTCTACTCAGGGACCCAGGCAGATATTATGGGAGTATGGGAGGCTGTAGAAAGAGACAGCGGCAGCGTTTGTGGGGCTGTGAATGGGGTTGCCTGGCTACTTGAAGAGCAGCAAGAGCTTTTGGTCCTGGCCCCTTTGGGGTGGGAGGAATCCCTGGACGTTCACAGTTGCTTAACCAGGGTCCCACTTTACAAGGCGGCCTTCTGAGAATATATTGGCATCTGGGACGCTCTGGAAAGAGACAGCGCCAGCGTTGGTGGGCCTGTGAATGGGGTTGCGTGGCTACTAGAAGAGCAGCAAGAGCTTTTGTTCCTGGCCCCTTTGGGGTGGGAGGAATCCCTGGACGTTCGCAATTGCTGAGCCTCGCTCCCACTTTACAAGGCGGACGTCTGAGATATTATTGAAGTTTGGGAGGCCCTAGAAAAAGTCAGCGCCAGCGTTGGTGCGGCTGTGAATGGGGTTGCGTGGCTACTTGAAGAGCAGCATGAGCTTTTGGTCCAAGCCCCTTTGGGGTGGGAGTAGTCCCTGGACGTTCGCACTTGCTGAGCCTAACTCCTGGCATACTTGGCAGCCCAGTGAGATAGTAGTGGAGTTAGGGAGGCTCTAGAAAGAGACAGCGCCATCGTTTGTGGGGCTGTGAATGGGGTTTGCCTGGCTAATTGAAAAGCAGCAAGAGCTTTTGGTCCTGGCCCCTTTGGGGTGGGAGGAATCCCTGGACGTTCGCAGTTTCTTAGCCTCGATCCCACTTTACCATGCGGCCCTCTGAGTTACTATGGGAGTTACGTAGGCTGTAGATAGAGACAGCGTCAGCGTTGGTGGGCTGTGAATGGGGTTGCCTGGCTCCTTGAAGAGCAGCAAGAGCTTTTGGTCCTGGCCCCTTTGGGGTGGAAGGAATACCTGGACCTTCGCAATTGCTGTGCCTGCCTCCGGCTCTATTCAGGGTCCCGGGCAGACAGTATTGGAGTTTGCGAGGCTCTAGAAAAAGTCAGCGCCAGCGTTTGTGGGGCTGTAAATGAGAATGCCTGGCTACTTGAAGAGCAGCAAGAGCTTTTGGTCCTGGCCCCTTTGGGGTGGGAGGAATCCCTGGACGTTCGCAATTGCTGAGCCTAGCTCCTGGCGTACTTGGCAGCCCAGTGAGATAGTAATGGAGTTTGGGAGGCTGTAGAAACAGACAGCGCCAGCGTTTGTGGGGCTGTGAATGGGGTTTGCCTGGCTACTTGAAAAGGAGCAAGGGCTTTTGGTCCTGGCCCCTTTGGGGTGGGAGGAATCCCTGGACGTTCGCAATTGCTGAGCCTAGCTCCTGGCGTACTCGGCAGGCCAGTGAGATAGTAGTGGAGTTTGGGAGGCTGTAGAAAGAGACAGCGCCAGCGTTGGTCGGGCTGTGAATAGGATTGTGTGGCTACTTGAAGAGCAGCAAGAGTTTTGGTCCTGGCCTCTTTGGGGTGGGAGGAATCCCTGGAAGTTCACAGTTTCTTAGCCTCGCTCCCACTTTACAAGGCGGCCCTCTGAGGTAGTATTGGAGCTTCGGAGGCTCTGGAAAGAGACAGCGCCAGCATTTGTGGGGCTGTGAATGGGGTTGCCTAGCTACTTGAAGAGCAGCAAGAGCTTTTGGTCCTGGCCCCTTTGGGGTGGGAGGAATCCCTGGACGTTCGCAATTGCTGTGCCTGCCTCCGACACTAATCAGGGGCCCGGGCAGACAGTATTGGAGTTTGGGAGGCTCTAGAAAGAGACAGCGCCAGCGTTGGTGGGGCTGTAAATGGGGATGCCTGGCTACTTGAAGAGCAGCAAGAGCTTTTGGTCCTGGCCCCTTTGGGGTGGGAGGAATCCCTGGACGTTCGTAGTTTCTGAGCTCTGCTACGGCCTAGCTGCTCAGGCAGGTAGTATAAGAGCTTGGGAGACTGTAGAAAGAGACAGCGCCATCGTTTGTGAGGCTGTGAATGGGGTTGCGTGCCTTCTTGAAGAGCAGCAAGAGCTTTTGGTCCTGGCCCCTATGGGGTGGGAGGAATCCCTGGACGTTCGCAATTGCTGTGCCTGCCTGCGGCTCTAATCAGGGGCCCGGGCAGACAGTATTGGAGTTAGGGAGGCTCTAGAAAGAGACAGCGCCAGCATTAGTGGGGCTGTGAATAAGAATGTCTGGCTACTTGAAGAGCAGCAAGAGCTTTTGTCCTGGCCCCTTTGGGGTGGGAGGAATCCCTGGACGTTCGCAATTGCTGAGCCTCGCTCCCACTTTACAAGGCGGACGTCTGAGATATTACTGAAGTTTGGGAGGCCCTAGAAAAAGTCAGCGCCAGCGTTGTTGCGGCTGTGAATGGGGTTGCGTGGCTACTTGAAGAGCAGCATGAGCTTTTGGTCCAAGCCCCTTTGGGGTGGGAGGAGTCCCTGGACGTTCGCACTTGCTGAGCCTAACTCCTGGCATACTTGGCAGACCAGTGAGATAGTAGTGGAGTTAGGGAGGCTCTAGAAAGAGACAGCGCCATCGTTTGTGGGGCTGTGAATGGGGTTTGCCTGGCTAATTGCAAAAGCAGCAAGAGCTTTTGGTCCTGGCCCCTTTGGGGTGGGAGGAATCCCTGGACGTTCGCAGTTTTTTAGCCTCGATCCCACTTTACCATGCGGCCCTCTGAGATACTATGGGAGTTACGGAGGCTGTAGATAGAGACAGCGTCAGCATTGGTGGGCTGTAAAGGGGGTTGCCTGGCTCCTTGAAGAGCAGCAAGAGCTTTTGGTCCTGGCCCCTTTGGGGTGGGAGGAATACCTGGACCTTCGCAATTGCTGTGCCTGCCTCCGGCTCTATTCAGGGGCCCGGGCAGACAGTATTGGAGTTTGCGAGGCTCTAGAAAGAGACAGCGCCAGCGTTTGTGGGGCTGTAAATTAGAATGCCTGGCTACTTGAAGAGCAGCAAGAGCTTTTGGTCCTGGCCCCTTTGCGGTGGGAGGAATCCCTGGACGTTCGCACTTGCTGAGCCTAGCTCCTGGCGTACTTGGCAGCCCAGTGAGATAGTAGTGGAGTTTGGGAGGCTGTAGAAAGAGACAGCGCCAGCGTTTGTGGGGCTGTGAATGGGGTTTGCCTGGCTACTTGAAAAGGAGCAAGGGCTTTTGGTCCTGGCCCCTTTGGGGTGGGAGGAATCCCTGGACGTTCGCAATTGCTGAGCCTAGCTCCTGGCGTACTCGGCAGGCCAGTGAGATAGTAGTGGAGTTTGGGAGGCTGTAGAAAGAGACAGCGCCAGCGTTGGTCGGGCTGTGAATAGGATTGCGTGGCTACTTGAAGAGCAGCAAGAGTTTTGGTCCTGGCCTCTTTGGGGTGGGAGGAATCCCTGGAAGTTCACAGTTTCTTAGCCTCGCTCCCACTTTACAAGGCGGCCCTCTGAGGTAGTATTGGAGCTTCGGAGGCTCTGGAAAGAGACAGCGCCAGCATTTGTGGGGCTGTGAATGGGGTTGCCTAGCTACTTGAAGAGCAGAAAGAGCTTTTGGTCCTGGCCCCTTTGGGGTGGGAGGAATCCCTGGACGTTCGCAATTGCTGTGCCTGCCTCCGACACTACTCAGGGGCCCGGGCAGACAGTATTGGAGTTTGGGAGGCTCTAGAAAGAGACAGCGCCAGCGTTGGTGGGGCTGTGAATGGGGATGCCTGGCTACTTGAAGAGCAGCAAGAGCTTTTGGTCCTGGCCCCTTTGGGGTGGGAGGAATCCCTGGACGTTCGTAGTTTCTGAGCTCTGCTACGGCCTAGCTGCTCAGGCAGGTAGTATAAGAGCTTGGGAGACTGTAGAAAGAGACAGCGCCATCGTTTGTGAGGCTGTGAATGGGGTTGCGTGCCTTCTTGAAGAGCAGCAAGAGCTTTTGGTCCTGGCCCCTATGGGGTGGGAGGAATCCCTGGACGTTCACAATTGGCTAGCCAGGGTCCCACTTTACAAGACGGCCTTCTGAGAATATATTGGCATCTGGGACGCTCTGGAAAGAGACAGCGCCAGCATTGGTGGGGCTGTGAATGGGGATGCCTGGCTACTTGAAGAGCAGCAAGAGCTTTTGGTCCTGGCCCCTTTGGGGTGGGAGGAATCCCTGGATGTTCAGAATTGCTTAGCCAGGGTCCCACTTTACAAGACGGCCTTCTGAGAATATATTGGCATCTGGGACGCTCTGGAAAGAGACAGCGCCAGCATTGGTGGGGCTGTGAATGGGGATGCCTGGCTACTTGAAGAGCAGCAAGAGCTTTTGGTCCTGGCCCCTTTGGGGTGGGAGGAATCCCTGGACGTTCACAATTGCTTAGCCAGGGTCCCACTTTACAAGACGGCCTTCTGAGAATATATTGGCATCTGGGACGCTCTGGAAAGAGACAGCGCCAGCATTGGTGGGGCTGTGAATGGGGATGCCTGGCTACTTGAAGAGCAGCAAGAGCTTTTGGTCCTGGCCCCTTTGGGGTGGGAGGAATCCCTGGACGTTCACAGTTGCTTAGCCAGGGTCCCACTTTACAAGACGGCCTTCTGAGAATATATTGGCATCTGGGACGCTCTGGAAAGAGACAGTGCCAGCATTGGTGGGGCTGTGAATGGGGATGCCTGACTACTTGAAGAGCAGCAAGAGCTTTTGTCCTGGCCCCTTTGGGGTGGGAGGAATCCCTGGACGTTCGCAATTGCTGAGCCTCGCTCCCACTTTACAAGGCGGACCTCTGAGATAGTATTGAAGTTTGGGAGGCCCTAGAAAAAGTCAGCGCCAGCGTTGGTGGGGCTGTGAATGGGGTTGCCTGGCTACTTGAAGAGGAGAAAGAGCTTTTGGTCCAAGCCCCTTTGGGGTGGGAGGAATCCCTGGACGTTCGCAATTGCTGAGCCTGGCGCCAGGTGTACTCGGCTGCCCATGCAGGTAGTATTGGAGTTTGGGAGGCTCTAGAAAGAGACAGCGCCAGCGTTGGTGGGGCTGTGAATGGGGTTGCCTAGCTACTTGAAGAGCAGCAAGAGCTTTTGGTCCTGGCCCCTTTGGGGTGGGAGGAATCCCTGGACGTTCGCAATTGCTGTGCCTGCCTCCGGCTCTAATCAGGGGCCCGGGCAGACAGTATTGGAGTTAGGGAGGCTCTAGAAAGAGACAGCGCCAGCATTAGTGGGGCTGTGAATAAGAATGCCTGGCTACTTGAAGAGCAGCAAGAGCTTTTGTCCTGGCCCCTATGGGGTGGGAGGAATCCCTGGACGTTCACAATTGCTTAGCCAGGGTCCCACTTTACAAGACAGCCTTCTGAGAATATATTGGCATCTGGGACGCTCTGGAAAGAGACAGCGCCAGCATTGGTGGGGCTGTGAATGGAGATGCCTGGCTACTTGAAGAGCAGCAAGAGCTTTTGGTCCTGGCCCCTTTGGGGTGGGAGGAATCCCTGGACGTTCACAATTGCTTAGCCAGGGTCCCACTTTACAAGACGGCCTTCTGAGAACATATTGGCATCTGGGACGCTCTGGAAAGAGACAGCGCCAGCATTTGTGGGCTGTGAATGGGGATGCCTGGCTACTTGAAGAGCAGCAAGAGCTTTTGGTCCTGGCCCCCTTTGGGGTGGGAGGAATCCCTGGACGTTCGCAATTGCTGTGCCTGCCTCCGGCTCTAATCAGGGGCCCGGGCAGACAGTATTGGAGTTAGGGAGGCTCTAGAAAGAGACAGCGCCAGCATTGGTGGGGCTGTGAATAAGAATGCCTGGCTACTTGAAGAGCAGCAAGAGCTTTTGTCCTGGCCCCTTTGGGGTGGGAGGAATCCCTGGACGTTCACAGTTGCTTCGCCAGGGTCCCACTTTACAAGACGGCCTTCTGAGAATATATTGGCATCTGGGACGCTCTGGAAAGAGACAGCGCCAGCATTGGTGGGGCTGTAAATGGGGATGCCTGGCTACTTGAAGAGCAGCAAGAGCTTTTGGTCCTGGCCCCTTTGGGGTGGGAGGAATCCCTGGACGTTCACAATTGCTCAGCCAGGTTCCCACTTTACAAGACGGCCTTCTGAGAATATATTGGCATCTGGGACGCTCTGGAAAGAGACAGTGCCAGCATTGGTGGGGCTGTGAATAAGAATGCCTGGCTACTTGAAGAGCAGCAAGAGCTTTTGGTCCAAGCCCCTTTGGGGTGGGAGGAATCCCTGGACGTTCGCAATTGCTGAGCCTGGCGCCAGGTGTACTCGGCTGCCCATGCAGGTAGTATTGGAGTTTGGGAGGCTGTAGAAAGAGACAGCGCCAGCGTTGGTGGGGCTGTGAATGGGGTTGCATGGCTACTTGAAGAGCAGCAAGAGCTTTTGGTCCTGGCCCCTTTGGGGTGGGAGGAATCCCTGGACGTTCGCACTTGCTGAGCCTAGCTCCTGGCGTACTTGGCAGCCCAGTGAGATAGTAGTGGAGTTTGGGAGGCTGTAGAAACAGACAGCGCCAGCGTTTGTGGGGCTGTGAATGGGGTTTGCCTGGCTACTTGAAAAGCAGCAAGGGCTTTTGGTCCTGGCCCCTTTGGGGTGGGAGGAATCCCTGGACGTTCGCAATTGCTGAGCCTAGCTCCTGGCGTACTCGGCAGCCCAGTGAGATAGTAGTGGAGTTTGGGAGGCTGTAGAAAGAGACAGCGCCAGCGTTGGTGGGGCTGTGAATAGGATTGCGTGGCTACTTGAAGAGCAGCAAGAGTTTTGGTCCTGGCCTCTTTGGGGTGGGAGGAATCCCTGGAAGTTCACAGTTTCTTACCCTCGCTCCCACTTCACAAGGCGGCCCTCTGAGGTAGTATTGGAGCTTCGGAGGCTCTGGAAAGAGACAGCGCCAGCGTTGGTGGGGCTGTGAATGGGGTTGCCTAGCTACTTGAAGAGCAGCAAGAGCTTTTGGTCCTGGCCCCTTTGGGGTGGGAGGAATCCCTGGACCTTCGCAATTGCTGTGCCTGCCTCCGGCTCTAATCAGGGGCCAAGACAGACTGTATTGGAGTTTGGGCGGCTCTAGAAAGAGACAGCGCCAGCGTTTGTGGGGCTGTAAATGAGGATGCCTGGCTACTTGAAGAGCAGCAAGAGCTTTTGGTCCTGGCCCCTTTGGGGTGGGAGGAATCCCTGGACGTTCACAATTGCTGTGCCTGCCTCCGGCTCTATTCAGGGGCCCGGGCAGACAGTATTGGAGTTTGCGAGGCTCTAGAAAGAGACAGCGCCAGCGTTGGTGGGGCTGTAAATAAGAATGCCTGGCTACTTGAAGAGCAGCAAGAGCTTTTGTCCTGGCCCCTTTGGGGTGGGAGGAATCCCTGGACGTTTGCAATTGCTGAGCCTCGCTCCCACTTTACAAGGCGGACGTCTGAGATAGTATTGAAGTTTGGGAGGCCCTAGAAAAAGTCAGTGCCAGCGTTGGTGGGGCTGTGAATGGGGATGCCTGGCTACTTGAAGAGCAGCAAGATCTTTTGGCCCAAGCCCCTTTCGGGTGGGAGGAATCCCTGGACGTTCGCAGTTTCTGAGCCTAGCTCCTGGCGTACTTGGCAGCCCAGTGAGATAGTAGTGGAGTTTGGGAGGCTGTAGAAACAGACAGCGCCAGCGTTTGTGGGGCTGTGAATGGGGTTTGCCTGGCTACTTGAAAAGGAGCAAGGGCTTTTGGTCCTGGCCCCTTTGGGGTGGGAGGAATCCCTGGACGTTCGCAATTGCTGAGCCTAGCTCCTGGCGTACTCGGCAGGCCAGTGAGATAGTAGTGGAGTTTGGGAGGCTGTAGAAAGAGACAGCGCCAGCGTTGGTCGGGCTGTGAATAGGATTGCGTGGCTACTTGAAGAGCAGCAAGAGTTTTGGTCCTGGCCTCTTTGGGGTGGGAGGAATCCCTGGAAGTTCACAGTTTCTTAGCCTCGCTCCCACTTTACAAGGCGGCCCTCTGAGGTAGTATTGGAGCTTCGGAGGCTCTGGAAAGAGACAGCGCCAGCATTTGTGGGGCTGTGAATGGGGTTGCCTAGCTACTTGAAGAGCAGCAAGAGCTTTTGGTCCTGGCCCCTTTGGGGTGGGAGGAATCCCTGGACGTTCGCAATTGCTGTGCCTGCCTCCGACACTAATCAGGGGCCCGGGCAGACAGTATTGGAGTTTGAGAGGCTCTAGAAAGAGACAGCGCCAGCGTTGGTGGGGCTGTGAATGGGGATGCCTGGCTACTTGAAGAGCAGCAAGAGCTTTTGGTCCTGGCCCCTTTGGGGTGGGAGGAATCCCTGGACGTTCGTAGTTTCTGAGCTCTGCTACGGCCTAGCTGCTCAGGCAGGTAGTATAAGAGCTTGGGAGACTGTAGAAAGAGACAGCGCCATCGTTTGTGAGGCTGTGAATGGGGTTGCGTGCCTTCTTGAAGAGCAGCAAGAGCTTTTGGTCCTGGCCCCTATGGGGTGGGAGGAATCCCTGGACGTTCGCAATTGCTGTGCCTGCCTGCGGCTCTAATCAGGGGCCCGGGCAGACAGTATTGGAGTTAGGGAGGCTCTAGAAAGAGACAGCGCCAGCATTGGTTGGATTGTGAATAAGAATGCCTGGCTACTTGAAGAGCAGCAAGAGCTTTTGTCCTGGCCCCTTTGGGGTGGGAGGAATCCCTGGACGTTCACAATTGCTTAGCCAGGGTCCCACTTTACAAGACAGCCTTCTGAGAATATATTGGCATCTGGGACGCTCTGGAAAGAGACAGCGCCAGCATTGGTGGGGCTGTGAATGGAGATGCCTGGCTACTTGAAGAGCAGCAAGAGCTTTTGGTCCTGGCCCCTTTGGGGTGGGAGGAATCCCTGGACGTTCACAATTGCTTAGCCAGGGTCCCACTTTACAAGACGGCCTTCTGAGAACATATTGGCATCTGGGACGCTCTGGAAAGAGACAGCGCCAGCATTTGTGGGGCTGTGAATGGGGATGCCTGGCTACTTGAACATCAGCAAGAGCTTTTGGTCCTGGCCCCTTTGGGGTGGGAGGAATCCCTGGACGTTCGCAATTGCTGTGCCTGCCTCCGGCTCTAATCAGGGGCCCGGGCAGACAGTATTGGAGTTAGGGAGGCTCTAGAAAGAGACAGCGCCAGCATTAGTGGGGCTGTGAATAAGAATGCCTGGCTACTTGAAGAGCAGCAAGAGCTTTTGTCCTGGCCCCTATGGGGTGGGAGGAATCCCTGGACGTTCACAATTGCTTAGCCAGGGTCCCACTTTACAAGACAGCCTTCTGAGAATATATTGGCATCTGGGACGCTCTGGAAAGAGACAGCGCCAGCATTGGTGGGGCTGTGAATGGAGATGCCTGGCTACTTGAAGAGCAGCAAGAGCTTTTGGTCCTGGCCCCTTTGGGGTGGGAGGAATCCCTGGACGTTCACAATTGCTTAGCCAGGGTCCCACTTTACAAGACGGCCTTCTGAGAACATATTGGCATCTGGGACGCTCTGGAAAGAGACAGCGCCAGCATTTGTGGGGCTGTGAATGGGGATGCCTGGCTACTTGAAGAGCAGCAAGAGCTTTTGGTCCTGGCCCCTTTGGGGTGGGAGGAATCCCTGGACGTTCGCAATTGCTGTGCCTGCCTCCGGCTCTAATCAGGGGCCCGGGCAGACAGTATTGGAGTTAGGGAGGCTCTAGAAAGAGACAGCGCCAGCATTGGTGGGGCTGTGAATAAGAATGCCTGGCTACTTGAAGAGCAGCAAGAGCTTTTGTCCTGGCCCCTTTGGGGTGGGAGGAATCCCTGGACGTTCACAGTTGCTTCGCCAGGGTCCCACTTTACAAGACGGCCTTCTGAGAATATATTGGCATCTGGGACGCTCTGGAAAGAGACAGCGCCAGCATTGGTGGGGCTGTAAATGGGGATGCCTGGCTACTTGAAGAGCAGCAAGAGCTTTTGGTCCTGGCCCCTTTGGGGTGGGAGGAATCCCTGGACGTTCACAATTGCTCAGCCAGGTTCCCACTTTACAAGACGGCCTTCTGAGAATATATTGGCATCTGGGACGCTCTGGAAAGAGACAGTGCCAGCATTGGTGGGGCTGTGAATAAGAATGCCTGGCTACTTGAAGAGCAGCAAGAGCTTTTGGTCCAAGCCCCTTTGGGGTGGGAGGAATCCCTGGACGTTCGCAATTGCTGAGCCTGGCGCCAGGTGTACTCGGCTGCCCATGCAGGTAGTATTGGAGTTTGGGAGGCTGTAGAAAGAGACAGCGCCAGCGTTGGTGGGGCTGTGAATGGGGTTGCCTAGCTACTTGAAGAGCAGCAAGAGCTTTTGGTCCTGGCCCCTTTGGGGTGGGAGGAATCCCTGGACGTTCGCAATTGCTGTGCCTGCCTCTGGCTCTAATCAGGGGCCAAGGCAGACAGTATTGGAGTTTGGGAGGCTCTAGAAAGAGACAGCGCCAGCGTTGGTGGGGCTGTGAATGGGGATGCCTGGCTACTTGAAGAGCAGCAAGAGCTTTTGGTCCTGGCCCCTTTGGGGTGGGAGGAATCCCTGGACGTTCGTAGTTTCTGAGCTCTGCTACGGCCTAGCTGCCCAGGCAGGTAGTATAAGAGCTTGGGAGACTGTAGAAAGAGACAGCGCCATCGTTTGTGAGGCTGTGAATGGGGTTGCGTGCCTTCTTGAAGAGCAGCAAGAGCTTTTGGTCCTGGCCCCTATGGGGTGGGAGGAATCCCTGGACGTTCGCAATTGCTGTGCCTGCCTGCGGCTCTATTCAGGGGCCCGGGCAGACAGTATTGGAGTTAGGGAGGCTCTAGAAAGAGACAGCGCCAGCATTAGTGGGGCTGTGAATAAGAATGCCTGGCTACTTGAAGAGCAGCAAGAGCTTTTGTCCTGGCCCCTTTGGGGTGGGAGGAATCCCTGGACGTTCACAATTGGCTAGCCAGGGTCCCACTTTACAAGACGGCCTTTTGAGAATATATTGGCATCTGGGACGCTCTGGAAGGAGACAGCGCCAGCATTTGTGGGGCTGTGAATGGGGATGCCTGGCTACTTGAAGAGCAGCAAGAGCTTTTGGTCCTGGCCCCTTTGGGGTGGGAGGAATCCCTGGACGTTCGCAATTGCTGTGCCTGCCTCCGGCTCTAATCAGGGGCCCGGGCAGACAGTATTGGCGTTAGGGAGGCTCTAGAAAGAGACAGCGCCAGCGTTGGTGGGGCTGTAAATAAGAATGCCTGGCTACTTGAAGAGCAGCAAGAGCTTTTGGTCCAAGCCCCTTTGGGGTGGGAAGAATCCCTGGACGTTCGCAATTGCTGAGCCTCACTCCCACTTTACAAGGCGGACCTCTGAGATAGTATTGAAGTTTGGGAGGCCCTAGAAAAAGTCAGTGCCAGCGTTGGTGGGGCTGTGAATGGGGATGCCTGGCTACTTGAAGAGCAGCAAGAGCTTTTGTCCTGGCCCCTTTGGGGTGGGAGGAATCCCTGGACGTTCGCACTTGCTGAGCCTAACTCCTGGTGTACTCGGCAGCCCAGTGAGATAGTATTGGAGTTTGGGAGGCTGTAGAAAGAGACAGCGCCAGCGTTTGTGGGGCTGTGAATGGGGTTTGCCTGGCTACTTGAAAAGCATCAAGGGCTTTTGGTCCTGGCCCCTTTGGGGTGGGAGGAATCCCTGGACGTTCGCACTTGCTGAGCCTAGCTCCTGGCGTACTCGGCAGCCCAGTGAGATAGTAGTGGAGTTTGGGAGGCTGTAGAAAGAGACAGCGCCAGCGTTGGTGGGGCTGTGAATGGGGTTGCGTGGCTACTTGAAGATCAACAAGAGCTTTTGGTCCTGGCCCCTGTGGGGTGGGAAGAATCCCTGGACGTTCGCAATTGCTGTGTCTGCCTCTGGCTCTAATCAGGGGCAGAGGCAGACAGTATTGTAGTTTGGGTAGCTCTAGAAAGAGACAGCGCCAGCATTGGTGGGGCTGTGAATAAGAATGCCTGGCTACTTGAAGAGCAGCAAGAGCTTTTGTCCTGGCCCCTTTGGGGTGGGAGGAATCCCTGGATGTTCACAGTTGCTTAGCCAGGGTCCCACTTTACAAGACGGCCTTCTGAGAATATATTGGCGTCTGGGACGCTCTGGAAAGAGACAGCGCCAGCATTGGTGGGGCTGTGGATGGGGATGCCTGGCTCCTTGAAGAGCAGCAAGAGCTTTTGGTCCTGGCCCCTTTGGGGTGGGAGGAATCCCTGGACGTTCGCAATTGCTGTGCCTGCCTCCGACTCTAATCAGGGGCCCGGGTAGACAGTATTGGAGTTTGGGAGGCTCTAGAAAGAGACAGCGCCAGCATTGGTGGGGCTGTGAATGGGGATGCCTGGCTACTTGAAGAGCAGCAAGAGCTTTTGTCCTGGCCCCTTTGGGGTGGGAGGAATCCCTGGACGTTCGCAATTGCTTAGCCAGGGTCCGACTTTACAAGGCGGACCTCTGAGATATTATTGAAGTTTGGGAGGCCCTAGAAAGAGACAGCGCCAGCGTTGGTGGGGCTGTGAATGGGGATGCCTGGCTACTTGAAGAGCAGCAAGAGCTTTTGGTCCAAGCCCCTTTGGGGTGGGAGGAATCCCTGGACGTTCGCAATTTCTGTGCCTGCCTCCGGCTCTAATCAGGGGCCCGGGCAGACAGTATTGGAGTTTGGGAGGCTCTAGAAAGAGACAGCGCCAGCGTTGGTGGGGCTGTAAATAAGAATGCCTGGCTACTTGAAGAGCAGCAAGAGCTTTTGTCCTGGCCCCTTTGGGGTGGGAGGAATCCCTGGACGTTTGCAATTGCTGAGCCTCGCTCCCACTTTACAAGGCGGACGTCTGAGATAGTATTGAAGTTTGGGAGGCCCTAGAAAAAGTCAGTGCCAGCGTCGGTGGGGCTGTGAATGGGGATGCCTGGCTACTTGAAGAGCAGAAAGAGCTTTTGGCCCAGGCCCCTTTCGGGTGGGAGGAATCCCTGGACGTTCGCACTTGCTGAGCCTAGCTCCTGGCGTACTTGGCAGCCCAGTGAGATAGTAGTGGAGTTTGGGAGGCTGTAGAAAGAGACAGCGCCATCGTTTGTGGGGCTGTGAATGGGGTTTGCCTGGCTACTTGAAAAGCAGCAAGGGCTTTTGGTCCTGGCCCCTTTGGGGTGGGAGGAATCCCTGGACGTTCGCAATTGCTGAGCCTAGCTCCTGGCGTACTCGGCAGGCCAGTGAGATAGTAGTGGAGTTTGGGAGGCTGTAGAAAGGGACAGCGCCAGCGTTGGTGGGGCTGTGAATAGGATTGCGTGGCTACTTGAAGAGCAGCAAGAGTTTTGGTCCTGGCCTCTTTTGGGTGGGAGGAATCCCTGGAAGTTCGCAGTTTCTTAGCCTCGCTCCCACTTTAAAAGGCGGCCCTCTGAGGTAGTATTGGAGCTTCGGAGGCTCTGGAAAGAGACAGCGCCAGCATTTGTGGGGCTGTGAATGGGGTTGCCTGGCTACTTGAAGAGCAGCAAGAGCTTTTGGTCCTGGCCCCTTTGGGGTGGGAGGAATCCCTGGACGTTCGCAATTGCTGTGCCTGCCTCTGGCTCTAATCAGGGGCCAAGGCAGACAGTATTGGAGTTTGGGAGGCTCTAGAAAGAGACAGCGCCAGCGTTGGTGGGGCTGTAAATGGGGATGCCTGGCTACTTGAAGAGCTGCAAGAGCATTTGGTCCTGGCCCCTTTGGGGTGGGAGGAATCCCTGGACGTTCGTAGTTTCTGAGCTCTGCTACGGCCTAGCTGCCCAGGCAGGTAGTATAAGAGCTTGGGAGACTGTAGAAAGAGACAGCGCCATCGTTTGTGAGGCTGTGAATGGGGTTGCGTGCCTTCTTGAAGAGCAGCAAGAGCTTTTGGTCCTGGCCCCTATGGGGTGGGAGGAATCCCTGGACGTTCGCAATTGCTGTGCCTGCCTGCGGCTCTATTCAGGGGCCCGGGCAGACAGTATTGGAGTTAGGGAGGCTCTAGAAAGAGACAGCGCCAGCATTAGTGGGGCTGTGAATAAGAATGCCTGGCTACTTGAAGAGCAGCAAGAGCTTTTGTCCTGGCCCCTTTGGGGTGGGAGGAATCCCTGGACGTTCACAATTGGCTAGCCAGGGTCCCACTTTACAAGACGGCCTTCTGAGAATATATTGGCATCTGGGCCGCTCTGGAAAGAGACAGCGCCAGCATTGGTGGGGCTGTGAATGGGGATGCCTGGCTACTTGAAGAGCAGCAAGAGCTTTTGTCCTGGCCCCTTTGGGGTGGGAGGAATCCCTGGACGTTCGCAATTGCTTAGCCAGGGTCCGACTTTACAAGGCGGACCTCTGAGATATTATTGAAGTTTGGGAGGCCCTAGAAAGAGACAGCGCCAGCGTTGGTGGGGCTGTGAATGGGGATGCCTGGCTACTTGAAGAGCAGCAAGAGCTTTTGGTCCAAGCCCCTTTGGGGTGGGAGGAATCCCTGGACGTTCGCAATTTCTGTGCCTGCCTCCGGCTCTAATCAGGGGCCCGGGCAGACAGTATTGGAGTTTGGGAGGCTCTAGAAAGAGACAGCGCCAGCGTTGGTGGGGCTGTAAATAAGAATGCCTGGCTACTTGAAGAGCAGCAAGAGCTTTTGTCCTGGCCCCTTTGGGGTGGGAGGAATCCCTGGACGTTTGCAATTGCTGAGCCTCGCTCCCACTTTACAAGGCGGACGTCTGAGATAGTATTGAAGTTTGGGAGGCCCTAGAAAAAGTCAGTGCCAGCGTCGGTGGGGCTGTGAATGGGGATGCCTGGCTACTTGAAGAGCAGAAAGAGCTTTTGGCCCAAGCCCCTTTCGGGTGGGAGGAATCCCTGGACGTTCGCACTTGCTGAGCCTAGCTCCTGGCGTACTTGGCAGCCCAGTGAGATAGTAGTGGAGTTTGGGAGGCTGTAGAAAGAGACAGCGCCATCGTTTGTGGGGCTGTGAATGGGGTTTGCCTGGCTACTTGAAAAGCAGCAAGGGCTTTTGGTCCTGGCCCCTTTGGGGTGGGAGGAATCCCTGGACGTTCGCAATTGCTGAGCCTAGCTCCTGGCGTACTCGGCAGGCCAGTGAGATAGTAGTGGAGTTTGGGAGGCTGTAGAAAGGGACAGCGCCAGCGTTGGTGGGGCTGTGAATAGGATTGCGTGGCTACTTGAAGAGCAGCAAGAGTTTTGGTCCTGGCCTCTTTTGGGTGGGAGGAATCCCTGGAAGTTCGCAGTTTCTTAGCCTCGCTCCCACTTTAAAAGGCGGCCCTCTGAGGTAGTATTGGAGCTTCGGAGGCTCTGGAAAGAGACAGCGCCAGCATTTGTGGGGCTGTGAATGGGGTTGCCTGGCTACTTGAAGAGCAGCAAGAGCTTTTGGTCCTGGCCCCTTTGGGGTGGGAGGAATCCCTGGACGTTCGCAATTGCTGTGCCTGCCTCTGGCTCTAATCAGGGGCCAAGGCAGACAGTATTGTAGTTTGGGTAGCTCTAGAAAGAGACAGCGCCAGCGTTGGTGGGGCTGTAAATGGGGATGCCTGGCTACTTGAAGAGCAGCAAGAGCTTTTGGTCCTGGCCCCTTTGGGGTGGGAGGAATCCCTGGACGTTCGTAGTTTCTGAGCTCTGCTACGGCCTAGCTGCCCAGGCAGGTAGTATAAGAGCTTGGGAGACTGTAGAAAGAGACAGCGCCAGCGTTGGTGGGGCTGTGAATGGGGATGCCTGGCTACTTGAAGAGCAGCAAGAGCTTTTGGTCCTGGCCCCTATGGGGTGGGAGGAATCCCTGGACGTTCGCAATTGCTGTGCCTGCCTGCGGCTCTATTCAGGGGCCCGGGCAGACAGTATTGGAGTTTGGGAGGCTCTAGAAAGAGACAGCGCCAGCATTGGTGGGGCTGTGAATAAGAATGCCTGGCTACTTGAAGAGCAGCAAGAGCTTTTCTCCCGACCCCTTTGGGGTGGGAGGAATCCCTGGACGTTCACAGTTGCTTAGCCAGGGTCCCACTTTACAAGACGGCCTTCTGAGAATATATTGGCATCTGGGACGCTCTGGAAAGAGACAGCGCCAGCATTGGTGGGGCTGTGAATGGGGATGCCTGGCTACTTGAAGAGCAGCAAGAGCTTTTGGTCCTGGCCCCTTTGGGGTGGGAGGAATCCCTGGACGTTCGCAATTGCTGTGCCTGCCTCCGGCTCTAATCAGGGGCCCAGGCAGACAGTATTGGAGTTTGCGAGGCTCTAGAAAGAGACAGCGCCAGCGTTGGTGGGGCTGTAAATAAGAATGCCTGGCTACTTGAAGAGCAGCAAGAGCTTTTGTCCTGGCCCCTTTGGGGTGGGAAGAATCCCTGGACGTTCGCAATTGCTGAGCCTCACTCCCACTTTACAAGGCGGACCTCTGAGATAGTATTGAAGTTTGGGAGGCCCTAGAAAAAGTCAGTGCCAGCGTTGGTGGGGCTGTGAATGGGGATGCCTGGCTACTTGAAGAGCAGCAAGAGCTTTTGGTCCTGGCCCCTTTGGGGTGGGAGGAATCCCTGGACGTTCGCAATTGCTGAGCCTGGCGCCAGGTGTACTCGGCTGCCCATGCAGGTAGTATTGGAGTTTGGGAGACTGTAGAAAGAGACAGCGCCAGCGTTGGTGGGGCTGTGAATAGGATTGCATGGCTACTTGAAGAGCAGCAAGAGTTTTGGTCCTGGCCTCTTTGGGGTGGGAGGAATCCCTGGAAGTTCGCAGTTTCTTAGCCTCGCTCCCACTTTACAAGGCGGCCCTCTGAGGTAGTATTGGAGTTTGCGAGGCTCTATAAAGAGACAGCGCCAGCATTTGTGGGGCTGTGAATGGGGTTGCCTAGCTACTTGAAGAGCAGCAAGAGCTTTTGGTCCTGGCCCCTTTGGAGTGGGAGGAATCCCTGGACGTTCGCAATTGCTGTGCCTGCCTCTGGCTCTAATCAGGGGCCAAGGCAGACAGTATTGGAGTTTGGGTAGCTCTAGAAAGAGACAGCGCCAGCGTTGGTGGGGCTGTAAATGGGGATGCCTGGCTACTTGAAGAGCAGCAAGAGCTTTTGGTCCTGGCCCCTATGGGGTGGGAGGAATCCCTGGACGTTCGTAGTTTCTGAGCTCTGCTACGGCCTAGCTGCCCAGGCAGGTAGTATAAGAGCTTGGGAGACTGTAGAAAGAGACAGCGCCATCTTTTGTGAGGCTGTGAATGGGGTTGCGTGCCTTCTTGAAGAGCAGCAAGAGCTTTTGGTCCTGGCCCCTATGGGGTGGGAGGAATCCCTGGACGTTCGCAATTGCTGTGCCTGCCTGCGGCTCTATTCAGGGGCCCGGGCAGACAGTATTGGAGTTAGGGAGGCTCTAGAAAGAGACAGCGCCAGCATTAGTGGGGCTGTGAATAAGAATGCCTGGCTACTTGAAGAGCAGCAAGAGCTTTTGTCCTGGCCCCTTTGGGGTGGGAGGAATCCCTGGACGTTCACAATTGGCTAGCCAGGGTCCCACTTTACAAGACGGCCTTCTGAGAATATATTGGCATCTGGGACGCTCTGGAAGGAGACAGCGCCAGCATTTGTGGGGCTGTGAATGGGGATGCCTGGCTACTTGAAGAGCAGCAAGAGCTTTTGGTCCTGGCCCCTTTGGGGTGGGAGGAATCCCTGGACGTTCGCAATTGCTTAGCCAGGGTCCGACTTTACAAGGCGGACCTCTGAGATATTATTGAAGTTTGGGAGGCCCTAGAAAGAGACAGCGCCAGCGTTGGTGGGGCTGTGAATGGGGATGCCTGGCTACTTGAACAGCAGCAAGAGCTTTTGGTCCAAGCCCCTTTGGGGTGGGAGGAATCCCTGGACGTTCACAATTGCTGTGCCTGCCTCCGGCTCTATTCAGGGGCCCGGGCAGACAGTATTGGAGTTTGCGAGGCTCTAGAAAGAGACAGCGCCAGCGTTGGTGGGGCTGTAAATAAGAATGCCTGGCTACTTGAAGAGCAGCAAGAGCTTTTGTCCTGGCCCCTTTGGGGTGGGAGGAATCCCTGCACGTTTGCAATTGCTGAGCCTCGCTCCCACTTTACAAGGCGGACCTCTGAGATAGTATTGAAGTTTGGGAGGCTGTAGAAAGAGACAGCGCCAGCGTTTGTGGGGCTGTGAATGGGGATGCCTGGCTACTTGAAGAGCAGCAAGAGCTTTTGGCCCAAGCCCCTTTCGGGTGGGAGGAATCCCTGGACGTTCGCACTTGCTGAGCCTAGCTCCTGGCGTACTCGGCAGCCCAGTGAGATAGTAGTGGAGTTTGGGAGGCTGTAGAAAGAGACAGCGCCAGCGTTTGTGAGGCTGTGAATGGGGTTTGCCTGGCTACTTGAAAAGCAGCAAGGGCTCTTGGTCCTGGCCCCTTTGGGGTGGGAGGAATCCCTGGACGTTCGCAATTGCTGAGCCTAGCTCCCACTTTACAAGGCGGACCTCTGAGATAGTATTGAAGTTTGGGAGGCCCTAGAAAAAGTCAGTGCCAGCGTTGGTGGGGCTGTGAATAGAATTGCGTGGCTACTTGAAGAGCAGCAAGAGTTTTGGTCCTGGCCTCTTTGAGGTGGGAGGAATCCCTGGAAGTTCGCAGTTTCTTATCCTCGCTCCCACTTTACAAGGCGGCCCTCTGAGGTAGTATTGGAGCTTCGGAGGCTCTGGAAAGAGACAGCGCCAGCATTTGTGGGGCTGTGAATGGGGTTGCCTAGCTACTTGAAGAGCAGAAAGAGCTTTTGGTCCTGGCCCCTTTGGGGTGGGAGGAATCCCTGGACGTTCGCAATTGCTGTGCCTGCCTCTGGCTCTAATCAGGGGCCAAGGCAGACAGTATTGGAGTTTGGGAGGCTCTAGAAAGAGACAGCGCCAGCGTTGGTGGGGCTGTAAATGGGGATGCCTGGCTACTTGAAGAGCAGCAAGAGCTTTTGGTCCTGGCCCCTTTGGGGTGGGAGGAATCCCTGGACGTTCGTAGTTTCTGAGCTCTGCTACGGCCTAGTTGCCCAGGCAGGTAGTATAAGAGCTTGGGAGACTGTAGAAAGAGACAGCGCGATCTTTTGTGAGGCTGTGAATGGGGTTGCGTGCCTTCTTGAAGAGCAGCAAGAGCTTTTGGTCCTGGCCCCTATGGGGTGGGAGGAATCCCTGGACGTTCGCAATTGCTGTGCCTGCCTGCGGCTCTATTCAGGGGCCCGGGCAGACAGTATTGGAGTTAGGGAGGCTCTAGAAAGAGACAGCGCCAGCATTAGTGGGGCTGTGAATAAGAATGCCTGGCTACTTGAAGAGCAGCAAGAGCTTTTGTCCTGGCCCCTTTGGGGTGGGAGGAATCCCTGGACGTTTGCAATTGCTGAGCCTCGCTCCCACTTTACAAGGAGGACCTCTGAGATAGTATTGAAGTTTGGGAGGCCCTAGAAAAAGTCAGTGCCAGCGTTGGTGGGGCTGTGAATAGAATTGCGTGGCTACTTGAAGAGCAGCAAGAGTTTTGGTCCTTGCCTCTTTGGGGTGGGAGGAATCCCTGGAAGTTCGCAGTTTCTTAGCCTCGCTCCCACTTTACAAGGCGGCCCTCTGAGGTAGTATTGGAGCTTCGGAGGCTCTGGAAAGAGACAGCGCCAGCATTTGTGGGGCTGTGAATGGGGTTGCCTAGCTACTTGAAGAGCAGAAAGAGCTTTTGGTCCTGGCCCCTTTGGGGTTGGAGGAATCCCTGGACGTTCGCAATTGCTGTGCCTGCCTCTGGCTCTAATCAGGGGCCAAGGCAGACAGTATTGGAGTTTGGGTAGCTCTAGAAAGAGACAGCGCCAGCGTTGGTGGGGCTGTAAATGGGGATGCCTGGCTACTTGAAGAGCAGCAAGAGCTTTTGGTCCTGGCCCCTTTGGGGTGGGAGGAATCCCTGGACGTTCGTAGTTTCTGAGCTCTGCTACGGCCTAGCTGCCCAGGCAGGTAGTATAAGAGCTTGGGAGACTGTAGAAAGAGACAGCGCCATCTTTTGTGAGGCTGTGAATGGGGTTGCGTGCCTTCTTGAAGAGCAGCAAGAGCTTTTGGTCCTGGCCCCTATGGGGTGGGAGGAATCCCTGGACGTTCGCAATTGCTGTGCCTGCCTGCGGCTCTATTCAGGGGCCCGGGCAGACAGTATTGGAGTTAGGGAGGCTCTAGAAAGAGACAGCGCCAGCATTAGTGGGGCTGTGAATAAGAATGCCTGGCTACTTGAAGAGCAGCAAGAGCTTTTGTCCTGGCCCCTTTGGGGTGGGAGGAATCCCTGGACGTTCACAATTGGCTAGCCAGGGTCCCACTTTACAAGACGGCCTTCTGAGAATATATTGGCATCTGGGACGCTCTGGAAAGAGACAGCGCCAGCGTTGGTGGGGCTGTGAATGGGGATGCCTGGCTACTTGAAGAGCAGCAAGAGCTTTTGGTCCTGGCCCCTTTGGGGTGGGAGGAATCCCTGGACGTTCGCAATTGCTGTGCCTGCCTCCGGCTCTAATCAGGGGCCAAGACAGACTGTATTGGAGTTTGGGCGGCTCTAGAAAGAGACAGCGCCAGCGTTTGTGGGGCTGTAAATGAGGATGCCTGGCTACTTGAAGAGCAGCAAGAGCTTTTGGTCCTGGCCCCTTTGGGGTGGGAGGAATCCCTGGACGTTCACAATTGCTGTGCCTGCCTGCGGCTCTATTCAGGGGCCCAGGCAGACAGTATTGGAGTTTGCGAGGCTCTAGAAAGAGACAGCGCCAGCGTTGGTGGGGCTGTAAATAAGAATGCCTGGCTACTTGAAGAGCAGCAAGAGCTTTTGGTCCTGGCCCCTTTGGGGTGGGAGGAATCCCTGGACGTTTGCAATTACTGAGCCTCGCTCCCACTTTACAAGGCGGACCTCTGAGATAGTATTGAAGTTTGGGAGGCCCTAGAAAAAGTCAGCGCCAGCGTTGGTGGGGCTGTGAATGGGGATGCCTGGCTTCTTGAAGAGCAGCAAGAGCTTTAGGTCCTGGCCCCTTTGGGGTGGGAGGAATCCCTGGACGTTCGCACTTGCTGAGCCTAGCTCCTGGCGTACTCGGCAGCCCAGGGAGATAGTAGTGGAGTTTGGGAGGCTGTAGAAAGAGACAGCGCCAGCGTTGGTGGGGCTGTGAATAGGATTGCATGGCTACTTGAAGAGCAGCAAGAGTTTTGGTCCTGGCCTCTTTTGGGTGGGAGGAATCCCTGGAAGTTCGCAGTTTCTTAGCCTCGCTTCCACTTTACAAGGCGGCCCTCTGAGGTAGTATTGGAGTTTGCGAGGCTCTATAAAGAGACAGCGCCAGCATTTGTGGGGCTGTGAATGGGGTTGCCTAGCTACTTGAAGAGCAGCAAGAGCTTTTGGTCCTGGCCCCTTTGGGGTGGGAGGAATCCCTGGACGTTCGCAATTGCTGTGCCTGCCTCTGGCTCTAATCAGGGGCCAAGGCAGACAGTATTGGAGTTTGGGAGGCTCTAGAAAGAGACAGCGCCAGCGTTGGTGGGGCTGTAAATGGGGATGCCTGGCTACTTGAAGAGCAGCAAGAGCTTTTGGTCCTGGCCCCTTTGGGGTGGGAGGAATCCCTGGACGTTCGTAGTTTCTGAGCTCTGCTACGGCCTAGCTGCCCAGGCAGGTAGTATAAGAGCTTGGGAGACTGTAGAAAGAGACAGCGCCATCGTTTGTGAGGCTGTGAATGGGGTTGCGTGCCTTCTTGAAGAGCAGCAAGAGCTTTTGGTCCTGGCCCCTATGGGGTGGGAGGAATCCCTGGACGTTCGCAATTGCTGTGCCTGCCTGCGGCTCTATTCAGGGGCCCGGGCAGACAGTATTGGAGTTAGGGAGGCTCTAGAAAGAGACAGCGCCAGCATTGTTGGGGCTGTGAATAAGAATGCCTGGCTACTTGAAGAGCAGCAAGAGCTTTTGTCCTGGCCCCTTTGGGGTGGGAGGAATTCCTGGACGTTCACAATTGGCTAGCCAGGGTCCCACTTTACAAGACGGCCTTCTGAGAATATATTGGCATCTGGGACGCTCTGGAAGGAGACAGCGCCAGCATTTGTGGGGCTGTGAATGGGGATGCCTGGCTACTTGAAGAGCAGCAAGAGCTTTTGGTCCTGGCCCCTTTGGGGTGGGAGGAATCCCTGGACGTTCGCAATTGCTTAGCCAGGGTCCGACTTTACAAGGCGGACCTCTGAGATATTATTGAAGTTTGGGAGGCCCTAGAAAGAGACAGCGCCAGCGTTGGTGGGGCTGTGAATGGGGATGCCTGGCTACTTGAACAGCAGCAAGAGCTTTTGGTCCAAGCCCCTTTGGGGTGGGAGGAATCCCTGGACGTTCACAATTGCTGTGCCTGCCTGCGGCTCTATTCAGGGGCCCGGGCAGACAGTATTGGAGTTTGCGAGGCTCTAGAAAGAGACAGCGCCAGCGTTGGTGGGGCTGTAAATAAGAATGCCTGGCTACTTGAAGAGCAGCAAGAGCTTTTGTCCAGGCCCCTTTGGGGTGGGAGGAATCCCTGGACGTTTGCAATTGCTGAGGCTCTCTCCCACTTTACAAGGCGGACCTCTGAGATAGTATTGAAGTTTGGGAGGCCCTAGAAAAAGTCAGTGCCAGCGTTGGTGGGGCTGTGAATGGGGATGCCTGGCTACTTGAAGAGCAGCAAGAGCTTTTGGCCCAAGCCCCTTTCGGGTGGGAGGAATCCCTGGACGTTCGCAATTGCTAAGCCTGGCGCCAGGTGTACTCGGCTGCCCATGCAGGTAGTATGGGAGTTTGGGAGGCTGTAGAAAGAGACAGCGCCAGCGTTGGTGGGGCTGTAAATAAGAATGCCTGGCTACTTGAAGAGCAGCAAGAGCTTTTGTCCTGGCCCCTTTGGGGTGGGAGGAATCCCTGGACGTTCGCAATTGCTGAGCCTAGCTCCCACTTTACAAGGCGGACCTCTGAGATAGTATTGAAGTTTGGGAGGCCCTAGAAAAAGTCAGTGCCAGCGTTGGTGGGGCTGTGAATAGAATTGCGTGGCTACTTGAAGAGCAGCAAGAGTTTTGGTCCTGGCCTCTTTGGGGTGGGAGGAATCCCTGGAAGTTCGCAGTTTCTTAGCCTCGCTCCCACTTTACAAGGCGGCCCTCTGAGGTAGTATTGGAGCTTCGGAGGCTCTGGAAAGAGACAGCGCCAGCATTTGTGGGGCTGTGAATGGGGTTGCCTAGCTACTTGAAGAGCAGAAAGAGCTTTTGGTCCTGGCCCCTTTGGGGTGGGAGGAATCCCTGGACGTTCGCAATTGCTGTGCCTGCCTCTGGCTCTAATCAGGGGCCAAGGCAGACAGTATTGGAGTTTGGGAGGCTCTAGAAAGAGACAGCGCCAGCGTTGGTGGGGCTGTAAATGGGGATGCCTGGCTACTTGAAGAGCAGCAAGAGCTTTTGGTCCTGGCCCCTTTGGGGTGGGAGGAATCCCTGGACGTTCGTAGTTTCTGAGCTCTGCTACGGCCTAGCTGCCCAGGCAGGTAGTATAAGAGCTTGGGAGACTGTAGAAAGAGACAGCGCCATCTTTTGTGAGGCTGTGAATGGGGTTGCGTGCCTTCTTGAAGAGCAGCAAGAGCTTTTGGTCCTGGCCCCTATGGGGTGGGAGGAATCCCTGGACGTTCGCAATTGCTGTGCCTGCCTGCGGCTCTATTCAGGGGCCCGGGCAGACAGTATTGGAGTTAGGGAGGCTCTAGAAAGAGACAGCGCCAGCATTAGTGGGGCTGTGAATAAGAATGCCTGGCTACTTGAAGAGCAGCAAGAGCTTTTGTCCTGGCCCCTTTGGGGTGGGAGGAATCCCTGGACGTTCACAATTGGCTAGCCAGGGTCCCACTTTGCAATACGGCCTTCTGAGAATATATT
>JBBPFK010000242.1:0-16706 GCA_037975005.1 Platalea minor
TGTGGCTAAGCTGGGCTGATTTTGGGGCTTAGCTAAGCCAGTTTTGTGGCGAAGCTGGGCTGATTTTGGGGCTTAGCTAAGCCAGTTTTGTGGCGAAGCTTGGCTGATTTTAGGGCTCAGCTAAGCCAGGTTTTGGGGCTCAGCTGGGCCAGATTTTGTGGCTAAGCTGGGCTGATTTTGGGGCTTAGCTAAGCCAGTTTTGTGGCGAAGCTGGGCTGATTTTGGGGCTTAGCTAAGCCAGTTTTGGGGCTCAGCTGGGACAGTTTTAGGGCTCAGCTAAGCCAGGTTTTGTGGCTAAGCTGGGCTGATTTTGGGGCTTAGCTAAGCCAGCTTTGGGGGCTCAGCTGAGCTGGTTTTGGGGCTCAGCAGAGCTGATTTTTGGGGATCGGCTGAGCCGGGTTTGGAAGCTCAGCTAAGCCAGATTTGGGGCTCAGTTGGGCTCGTATTGGGGCCCAACTGAGCTGGTTTAGGGACCCAACTGAGCCAGTTTTGGGGTGCAACAGGGCTGGATTTTGGGGCCAACCCTGCCGGGTTTGGTACCCAACCGAGCCGGTTTTGGACTGACTGAGCTCGGTTTTAGTGCCCGAATAGGCCTGACTTTGGGGCTGGCTGAGCCGGTTTTTGACGCCCGACTGAGCCGGTTTTGGGGTTAATCCAGGCGGTTTTGGGTCACAGGTGCAGCCAGGCGGGCTTCGGTGGCTGTGAGCCGAGCCACGAAGCCGCTGGTGCTGGTGGGCAGCCAGGCCATGCTGCCGCCCACGCCGGCCGAGGAGCTGCGGTGAGATGCTTCGGGGACGGCTGAACTGGTTTGGGGACGGCTGAACTGGTTTGGGGACAGATGAACGGGTTTGGGGACAGATGAACGGGTTTGGGGACAGATGAACGGGTTTGGGGACAGATGAACGGGTTTGGGGACAGCGGAGCCGGTTTGGGGATGGATGAACTGGTTTGGGAATGGATGAACCAGTTTGGGGACAGTTGAGCTGGGTTTGGGGACGGATCAGCCAATTTGGGGACAGCTGAGCCAGTTTGGGGACAGTTGAGCCGAGTTTGGGGACGGATGAACTGGATTTGGGGACAGATCAGCCAATTTGGGGACAGATGAGTAGGTGTGGGGACGGCTGAGCCAGTTTGGGGCCCTGACCGAGCTGGTTTTGGGGCCAAACTGAACCAATTTGGGGCCCTGAGCTGGTTTTGGGGCCAAACTGAGCCAGTTTGGGTCTCCCAACTGAGCCAGTTTGGGGCCCTGACCAAGCTGGTTTTGGGGCCAAACTGAACCAATTTGGGGCCCTGAGCTGGTTTTGGGGCCAAACCGACCCAGTTTGGGGCTAAACCAAGCTGGTTTTGGGGCCAAACCGAGCCAGTTTGGGGCTAAACCAAGCTGGTTTTGGGGCCAGACTGACCCAGTTTGGATCTCCAACTGAGCCAGTTTGGGGCTAAACCAAGCTGGTTTTGGGGCCAAACTGACCCAGTTTGGGGCCAAACCGAGCTGGTTTTGGGGGCCAAACCGAGCTGGTTTTGGGGGCCAAACCGAGCTGGTTTTGGGGGCTAAACCAAGCTGGTTTTGGGGGCTAAACCGAGCTGGTTTGGGGCTAAACCAAGCTGGTTTTGGGGCCAAACCAAGCTGGTTTTGGGGCCAGACTGACCCAGTCTGGGTCTCCAACCGAGCCAGTTTGGGGCTAAACCAAGCTGGTTTTGGGGGCTAAACCAAGATGGTTTTGGGGCCAAACCGAGTCAGTTTGAGACCCCAACCAAGCCAGTTTGAGACCCCAACCAAGCCAGTTTTGGGGCCAAACCGAGCCGTTTTGGAGCCCAACCGAGCCATTTTCGGTGCGCGCTGACGCCCGCCTACCCGCAGCGCGGCGCTGGAGGCCCTGGGCATCCCCTGCTACCTGGGGGGTGCGGCGCGGGGGCTTCTCCCCCCCGGCAGCCCCCTCCTCCTGCGCCAGAACCGCCGCGACGCCCTCCGCGACGCCGACCTGGTGCTGCTGGCAGGTACCGGCATGGGGTGGCATTTGGGGACACCCGCTGCGGTCCCCCCCGTCCCCATCCTGTCACCCTACGTGTGTGTCCCCAAGGTGCCGTCTGTGATTTTCGCCTCTCCTACGGGCGCCTTTTCGGGCGCCGCGCCGCTATCGTGGCCGTTAACCGGGACCGGGCGCAGCTCCTCCGTAATTCCGATGTTTTCTGGAAACCCCGGCTCGCCGTTCAAGGTGAGACCCCCCTCGCCCTGCCCTGAACCCCCCGCCCCTGCCTGAAGTGGGCTGCGTGGGGTGCGATGAGCTGGGGCGTTCTCGGCAGGCGACGCCGCCTCCTTCGTGGCGCGGCTGGCGCGGAGCCTGCGGGGCTACGCCTGCCCCAGGGGTTGGCTGGAGGGGCTGCGGGAGGCCGATCGGAAAAAGGAGCAGGCGAACCGGTGAGTGCCTGCGGGACGGGGACGGGGCTGGGGACGGGGACGGGGCTGGGGACAGGGGAGGGGCTGGGGACAGGGAGGGGATGGGGACAGGTGTAGGGATGAGGATGGGGACAGGGATGGGCACAAGGATGAGGACAGGGCTGGGGACAGGGTTGGGGCTGGGGACAGGGTTGGGGCTGGGGACAAGGACAGGGCTGGGGCTGGGGACAGGGCTGGGGCTGGGGACAAGGACAGGGAGGGGATGGGGCCAGGGCTGGGGACAGGGAGGGGATGAGGACAGGGATGGGAATGGGGACAAGGACAGGGCTGGGGACAGGGAGGGGACAGGGCTGGGGACAAGGACAGGGAGGGGATGGGGCCAGGGCTGGGGACAGGGAGGGGATGAGGACAGGGATGGGAATGGGGACAAGGACAGGGCTGGGGACAGGGAGGGGACAGGGCTGGGGACAAGGACAGGGAGGGGATGGGGCCAGGGCTGGGGACAGGGAGGGGATGAGGACAGGGATGGGAATGGGGACAAGGACAGGGCTGGGGACAGGGAGGGGACAGGGCTGGGGACAAGGACAGGGAGGGGATGGGGCCAGGGCTGGGGACAGGGAGGGGATGAGGACAGGGATGGGAATGGGGACAAGGACAGGGCTGGGGCTGGGGACAGGGGAGGGGACAGGGGAAGGGATGGGAACAGGCATAGGGATGAGGATGGGGACAGGGATGGGCACGAGGATTAGGACAAGGATGGGGACAGGGTTGGGGCTGGGGACAGGGCTGGGGACAGGGGAGGGGATGGGGACAGGGCTGGGGACGGGGACAGGGCTGGGGACAGGGAGGGGATGGGGACAGGGCTGGGGCTGGGGACAAGGACAGGGCTGGGGCTGGGGACAGGGAGGGGACGGGGACAGGGCTGGGGACAAGGACAGGGCTGGGGACAAGGACAGGGAGGGGATGGGGACAGGGCTGGGGACAGGGAGGGGATGAGGACAGGGATGGGAATGGGGACAAGGACAGGGCTGGGGCTGGGGACAGGGGAAGGGATGGGGACAGGCATAGGGATGAGGATGGGGACAGGGCTGGGGACAGGCTCAGGGACAGGGACAGTTATGGAGATGGGGACAGGGACAGGCTCGGGGACAGGGATAGGCAGAGGCTGGGGACAAGCACGGGGATGGGGACAGGGGTGGGCGTGGGGACAGGGACAGGCACGGGAATGGGGACAGGGATGGGGACAGGGACTGGGATGGGGACAGGGGTGGGCATGGGGACAAGCATGGGGTCAGGGACAGGCATTCCCAGTCCTTGGGGGATCCCAGCCCATTGCCAACTGGAAGGGGTCCCCATTCCCAGTCCTTGGGGGATCCCAGCCCATTGCCAACTGGGAGGGGGTCCCCATTTCCAACTGGGAGGCATCCCCATTCCCAGTCCTTGGGGGATCCCAGCCCATTGCCAACTGGGAGGGGGTCCCCATTTCCAACTGGGAGGCATCCCCATTCCCAGTCCTTGGGGGATCCCAGCCCATTGCCAACTGGGAGGGGTCCCCATTCCCAGTCCTTGGGGGATCCCAGCCCATTGCCAACTGGGAGGGGGTCCCCATTGCCAACTGGGAGGATGTCCCCATTCCCAGTCCTTGGGGGATCCCAGCCCATTTCCAACTGGGAGGGGGTCCCCATTTCCAACTGGGAGGCATCCCCATTCCCAGTCCTGGGGGGATCCCAGCCCATTTCCAACTGGGAGGGGTCCCCATTCCCAGTCCTTGGGGGATCCCAGCCCATTGCCAACTGGGAGGGGGTCCCCATTGCCAACTGGGAGGATGTCCCCATTCCCAGTCCTTGGGGGATCCCAGCCCATTGCCAACTGGGAGGGGGTCCCCATTCCCAGTCCTTGGGGGATCCCAGCCCATTTCCAACTGGGAGGGGTCCCCATTCCCAGTCCTTGGGGGATCCCAGCCCATTGCCAACTGGGAGGGGGTCCCCATTTCCAACTGGGAGGCATCCCCATTCCCAGTCCTTGGGGGATCCCAGCCCATTGCCAACTGGAAGGGGTCCCCATTCCCAGTCCTTGGGGGATCCCAGCCCATTGCCAACTGGGAGGGGGTCCCCATTTCCAACTGGGAGGCATCCCCATTCCCAGTCCTTGGGGGATCCCAGCCCATTGCCAACTGGGAGGGGGTCCCCATTTCCAACTGGGAGGCATCCCCATTCCCAGTCCTTGGGGGATCCCAGCCCATTTCCAACTGGGAGGGGTCCCCATTCCCAGTCCTTGGGGGATCCCAGCCCATTGCCAACTGGGAGGGGGTCCCCATTGCCAACTGGGAGGATGTCCCCATTCCCAGTCCTTGGGGGATCCCAGCCCATTTCCAACTGGGAGGGGGTCCCCATTTCCAACTGGGAGGCATCCCCATTCCCAGTCCTGGGGGGATCCCAGCCCATTTCCAACTGGGAGGGGTCCCCATTCCCAGTCCTTGGGGGATCCCAGCCCATTGCCAACTGGGAGGGGGTCCCCATTGCCAACTGGGAGGATGTCCCCATTCCCAGTCCTTGGGGGATCCCAGCCCATTGCCAACTGGGAGGGGGTCCCCATTCCCAGTCCTTGGGGGATCCCAGCCCATTTCCAACTGGGAGGGGGTCCCCATTGCCAACTGGGAGGCCCCCACCCCCATTCTTCGGGGGACCTCACCCACCTCTTCCTTGCCTGGGGGGGGGGGTGTCCCCCCAAACAGGGAGAAGGCAGCGACCCCCACCCCGCAACACCTGAACCCCCTGGACCTGCTGCACCGCCTGGATGCGCTGCTGCCCCCCGAGAGCCTCCTCGTAGCCGACGGGGGGGACTTCGTGGGCACCGCCGCCTACATCGTCCGTCCCCGCCGTCCCCTCGCCTGGCTGGACCCCGGTAAGGACCCCGCCGCCGCCCCGGGCACGCTGTCACCGTAGGGGACGCCCGCAGACGGGTGACGCCGCCGGTTGTTGTCTCCGTAGGAGCTTTTGGCACGTTGGGAGTCGGCGGAGGGTTCGCGCTCGGCGCCAAGCTCTGCCGTCCTGACGCGGAGGTAGGGGAATGCGGTGGCTCGCGGGGACGGCGGCTGCCGTGCCACCCACGTGGCCTCACGGTGTTTGTCCCCTCCCTGGCACCAGGTTTGGGTCCTCTACGGTGACGGCTCGGTGGGCTACAGCTTGATGGAGTTCGACACCTTCGTGCGGCACAAGGTCAGATGATGCCAAAAATGGGGTGAGGTGAGGGGGAAACGGGGTCTTGTCCCCGTCCCGGGGTGTCACTGGGACGCGGTGGCCCTGTCCTTTGTCCCCTACAGACGCCTGTCATCGCGCTGGTGGGCAACGACGCGTGCTGGAGCCAGATTGCCCGGGAGCAAGTGGCTTTGTTGGGCAGCAACGTGGCGTGTGGCCTCGAGTACCTGGGTGAGCGCTGTGTCCCCTGCGTTGTCCCCAGATTTGGGGACAGCCGGGTGACCCCGTGTCATCCTAGGGTGGGTTGAGCCACACCTGGTGGCATCGTGACACCTTGGGGTGGATCAAGGTGTGCCTGATGGCATCGTGTCACCTTGGATCAAGCCATAGCTGGTGGCACTGTGTCACCCTGGGGTGGATTGAGCCATGCCGGGTGTCACCACGTCACTCTGGGGAGGATCAGGCCACGCCTGGTGGCATCACGTCGCTTTGGGGACCATCAGGCCACGGTCAACAGTCACCTCACCTCCAGGGAGGACTGGACTGTGCCTGGTGGTCCCGTGTCACCCTTGGGGGGATCGGGCCCTGCCTGGTGGCACCGTGTCACCCTGGGTCAGGCCATATCTGGTGGCACCGTGTCACCCTGGGGAGGATCAGACCATGCGTGGTGGCAGTGTCACCCTGGGTCAGGCCATGTCTGGTGGCACCGTGTCACCCTTTGGGAGGATCAGGCCATGCCTGGTGGCACCGTGTCACCCTGGATCAGGCCATGTCTGGTGGCACCGTGTCACCCTTGGGAGGATCAGGCCATGCTTGGTGGCACCATGTCACCCTTTGGGAGGATCAGGCCATGCCTGGTGGCACCGTGTCACCCTGGGTCAGGCCATATCTGGTGGCACCACGTCACCCTGGGGAGGATCAGGCCATGCCTGGTGGCACCGTGTCACCCTGGATCAAGCCATGCCTGGTGGCACCATGCCACCGCGGGGAGGATGGAGCTCGGTGGCCCGGTGTCACCCATCTCGAGCCGCGCCCGGTGGCCCTGTACCACCCTAATACCAAGCCATTCCCATGGAGGTGACAGGGCCACCACCGCTGTCCCCTCCCTACAGACTACCACGCGGTGGCCGAAGCTCTGGGTGGCAAAGGCTTCGTGGTGGGGCGCCCGGACCGCGAGCGGCTGGACGCCGTCCTCCGTGCCGCGCAGGATGCGTGCCGCCAAGGCCGCCCCGTTCTCATCAACGCCCTCATCGGCAAAACCGACTTCCGCGACGGCTCCATCTCCGTTTAGGGACGCTGTCCCCAAAATGCCCCAGCCGTGTCCCCAACGGGGGGACAGAGAAAAGGGGGGGGGGTTTGGGTGACATCGCTGTGTCCCCTCCCCATCCCGGGGGACAGCCGCGTCCCCCCGGCAATAAAGCAGCACCGTGTGCCCCCACCGCCGTCCTGTGCCATCAATTTGGGTGCCAGCACCCCGGGGACACCCAAAGTGACATTTTGGGGACTGTCACCCCCTCCTTTGTCATGACGGCGTCGTGCCAACACACCCACAAAGCCCGGCGGCGAGTGCAGCTTGTGTCATTTATTGCTGGTGACGGTGACAAAGCGGTGGCAGGGCGAGGGGGGGGGGTCAGGACACTCTGGGGGGGGGACAGGGGACAGCTTTGTCACCCCCCCGGCCTGCCTGCACCCCCTGCCCGGGCGCTTTAACACTGGTGGCTCAGCCCGGCCGGGCCGGTGGCTTCACATTCAGCTGGTTCCTTTAAGGCTAATACTGAGCAAGGCTGTTTTTTTGGGGGGGGGGGTGTATTTTGGGGACCCCCCCTCCGCTGTAACACTGGCAGTGGGTTTATTTTGGGGGTAAAAAGGGTATTTTTTTTTTTTTTTCGTTGCAGGCTGCGGTGACGGCGGCCGCCGTCCATCCACGCACACACACGCACACGAAGCTCGAGTAATAAATAAAGCTCAGCGCTCCCGTACCGGCAGCACCCCCACTTTGGGGTGGTGAAAATAAAGGGGGGGGGGCCCAAAAGAGGGTGGGGGGGCCCTGCTGCCACCCAGGCTGGGCATGGGTGGCAGGAGGGGGAGCCCCATCGGCCTTTTTGGGGGGCAGACGCAGCGGGGAAGGGGGTTTGGGGGGGCAGCCCCCCACCAGCCTGAGCGATGGAGGTCACGGACCCTTGTCAATATTTCCTAATACTGTTTGGTTTTGGGGGGGCCACCAGGGAAGGGA
The DNA here is from genome assembly GCA_037975005.1 of Platalea minor. Lineage (NCBI taxonomy): Eukaryota > Metazoa > Chordata > Aves > Pelecaniformes > Threskiornithidae > Platalea > Platalea minor. The sequence goes on from JBBPFK010000242.1 coordinate 7,826, forward strand.
AAAGGGGGCGAACAGGCACTTGAGGGCAAAATTTGGCCATATAAAATAAAAAAGAAGCCGAGTAAGAGGCACCGAGCCCCGCATCCCTCCTCTGCCCCCCAAAAAAACACCGGGGGGGTCAGAAACCGGAGCTTGGGCTGTTTTGGGGGAGCCCCTACCTCACCGAAGGCGGCACAACCCTCGCCGTCGGGGTCCCTCCTGCTCGGCGCTGTGCAAATCGAAGGCAACTAGAGGCAAGTGCTGCTTTTTGGTCGCTCTCGCACCGGTGACGGCATCAGCACCGGTATCGGCGTCGGCATCGGTACTGGTGTCGACATTGGCATCGGTGTTGGCATCGTTACCGGTGTTGGCATGGGTACTGGTGTCGATGGTGGCACCGGTGTTGTCATTGGTACCGGTATCGTCATTGGCACCGGTATTGGCATCAGTACCAGCGTTGGCATTGGCGCCGGTATCTGCATTGGCGCCGGTATCGGCGTTGGCACCGGTATCGGCGTCGGTACCGGCGTTAGCGCCGGTCTCACAGGCAGACGTTGATCTGCTTGGCGAGCTCCCGCTCGAGGTCGAGGATGAGCGCGTCGAAGTCCTTGAGGTTGAGGCGGGGGCCGAAGGGCGCCTCGGGTTCCTCGCCGAGGGCAAAATCGGCCACGAAGAGGGTCCGCCGGTGCGGGGACAGCCGCGCCGGCACCCCGGTTTCACCATCACCGGCTGCCACCTCGTCGTAGTCGGCGTCGCCGCCTGTGCCGGGTACCAGTAGGAATTGGTGGTCGCAGATGCTCCAGTCGCCGGCGTAGCGGTTGCTGGGGGGGCTCTCCGGTCCTCGGGGACGGTGACGGGCCACCACCGCGCTCTCCAGCAGGTCCAGTCGCAGCGGTGGCCCCCGTTGGTGCTGCGGGCAACTGGGCTGCGCCCCCTCCCGAAGTTGGGGGGCCGGGGCCGAGCGGGGGGCTGCAGGGAGAGTTGTAAAGGTGGGGGTGTCACCGGAGGTTTGCTGGGGGGGGGGGGGGGGGTTGGGAAAATGGGGGGGGACTACGGAGCTTTTGCTGGGAATGGGGGGGGACCCTGTTACTGGAGGTGGTGGGGGGCACAGCAAGAAATAGGGGGACCCCACGAGAGCTGTTGGATGTGGGGGGCCATGGACCAGCTGCTGGAAAAATAGGGGGGCCCCCACCTTTTGCTGGAGATGGGGGGGCCACAGTCCAGCCACTGGGAATGGGGGGTGCCCCATGGCAGCAATGGGGGGGTCGTGGCCCCCTGGAGCAGCTGCTGGGGACGGTGGCCCAGGGGGAAGCCACGGGGGGGTCACGGATCCCCTCTGGGCTTAGGGGGCCCCCCAAGAGCAGCCACATGGGGGTCACGGCCCCCTGGAGCAGCTGCTGGGGACGGTGGCCCAGGGGGAAGCCACGGGGGGGTCACGGATCCCCTCTGGGCTTAGGGGGCCCCCCAAGAGCAGCCACATGGGGGTCACGGCCCCCTGGAGCAGCTGCTGGGGACGGTGGCCCAGGGGGAAGCCACGGGGGGGTCACGGATCCCCTCTGGGCTTAGGGGGCCCCCCAAGAGCAGCCACATGGGGGTCACGGCCCCCTGGAGCAGCTGCTGGGGACGGTGGCACTGGGGGGTGGTCACAGACCCCCAGATCAGCTGCCACCGATGGTGGCCCAGGCGGTGGCCATGCAAAGAGCCCCCCTCAAAGTGGGAGGGGGTGCAGGTATCCCCCCCACCCCGCTCACCCGGCCAGGCCTGCAGCAGGTAGTGCAGCACCTCGATGTGTCTCTTGAAGTCAACGGCGCTGGCGATGTCCTCGCAGTGGGCGTAGCTGCGGTTGCCGGTGCCGGCAGCGGTGCCGGAACGCCGAGGTTCCTGGTTCTGGGTGAGCAGGACGGGTCCGAAGCAGACGGCGATGTTCTGCGAGTTCATGCGGTTGAAATCGTGGAAGGAGGCCACCAGGCTGAGGTGGTCCAGGAGCCGCGTCAGCGTGGCCTGGGGGACGAGGTGGCCTTAGTGGGGACGTCCTCTGATGCCACCCCGTTGTCCCACAACCCCCCCAAAACAGAGCCGAGGGGAATCGCCCCGAGTTTGGCTGCGGACGGTTGCTAATGTCACCAGGGCTGAGTCACACAGCGAATGCAGAGGTGGAAATAGATATTAGATATTAGATATTAGATATTGGGGAGATGTAAAGACCCCCCCAAAAATGCTTGGGGGGGGGTCCTGAAGAGGGAGGTGACACTGAGACGTGCCCCATTCCATGTCCCACAGGTTGATAAATAAGGACTGGCTGCAGCGGTGACTCGGGATGGGGGGAGACCCCGGGGCTGAGTGGCAACGGGATCCCCCCCCATGGCTGGGCACCCCCTTTTCGGTGCTGGGCACCCCCTTTTCGGTGCTGGGCACCCCCATTTCGGTGCTGGGCACCCACCTTCTCGACGTCGGGCAGGCAGTCGAGCAGGGTGACAGCGTCCCGCTCTCCTGGGGGGATCCGGGGAGGTCGCTTGGCCATGGCCTCCAGGACGACGTGGTAGAGCGTGGGGGTGATGAGCGGCGTGGGCAGCTCCCGCAGGTAATCCTTGAGGATCCCTGCAGGCGAGAGGACGCGGAGGGGAGATCAGCGCGGCGCCGTGGGACACAGGGACCTGCGGGGACACCCCCCCCCCGGGACCAGCACCCACCCGTGATGACGTTGATATCGGGGTAGAGCTGCTCCGAGAGCGTCACGGCCGCGCTGTCCCTCTCAAAGGCGTCGCGAAGCTCCTTCTTGACGGCGGCCGAGCCGCAGAGCCGGTACAACCCCACCACCTGCAAACGGGGACACCGTCACCGCGGTTTGGGGGGGGGGGGTTCATCCACCGCCACCCCCTTGTAGCTGTCACCGTAAGTCCCCGCTCACCTTCAGCCCTCGTTTCTCTATCTCAGCCACGCATTTCTGGATGAGCAGGGGCACCTTGGTGGCCGACTTCTCCCTCTCCACCAGTTGGCCCAGTTCCACGCCGAAGACACGGGGTTCCCGCTCACCGGGACTGTCCCATTGCTCCACCAAGGTGAATTTGGAGTAGAGGACGCCGCGAGGTTGCAGCCGCACCGCCAACTGCTGGGCCCGGCAACCTGCAGAGCCGAGCGGTGCCGTCAACGGGGTGCCGAGATGCCAAACCCCAAACCGACCCCGTCGCCCGGCCGTACCTCTGAAGATGTGGGGCAGGACCACGGTGCCGTGGCAGCAGAGACGGTTGCGGCAAGAGGTGGGATCCCAGGAGAAGATGATCACCTTGAGGTGCCGGGCACCCTCCAGCTCCAGGTTGAAGGTATGGTTGAGGCCGAGGAACGCCGTCTTGCACGGTAGCAGAGCCGTGCGAGCCCGGTTGGCCGCGTCCACCTGCAACACGCAAAAAACCTCCCGGGCTTCGGCCCGCGGCGGCTTCAGGTCCCGCACGCCGTGGAGGTGAACGCTCACCAAACCCGAAATGTGTTGCCCGCACCGCGGCGGCGTCTCCCCGCAGCTGTAGGGGCGGAAAGCGCCCACGTCCAGCCCGTTTTCCCCATCCTCCGGTTCGGCACGCGCCCCGGCTTTAGCCGGCAGCTCCGGGGAGTCGCCGTCGCTCAAGTAGCCACCTTTACCGGCCGCTTTGGCTCGCGGCAGCCCCGGCCGTGAAGCCACGCTGGTGTCTAGGTGGTAGCGGCTGATGACGTTGCTGGATTCCTTGCGGGTTTCGGAGGGCGAGGTGCCACCCTCTTGGCCCCGGGGCCGGGGGCTGCGTAGGCTCAGCTTCCTCCGTAGCTCCGGCAGCTTCTTCATCTTCATCGAGAGGCGACGAACGGTACCGGGAGACTTCACTTTGTTGAGCGAACGGCCCTTCTTGGGGCTGGCGGGGGGCGAGGGGGTGGTCAGCCCCGTCCCCGAGCTCACGCATGGGATCGGCATCTTCCCTGCAAGGGGCGGGGGGGAAATGGGGTGAGCCTGGGGGGGGGGTACTGGGAAGCCTGGGCTGCTCCCTGGAAAGTGGGGTGGGGTGGAGGGAGGGTTCTGTGGGATGGGGTGGGGGCAGTGGGGTTTGGGGGACACTTTTCTGGGGGATAGGGAAGGGACGGGGACTATAGGGTCTAGGGGACAATGTCCTGTGGGATGGGCAAGGGATGGGGACTGTGGGATCTCGGGAACAATGTCCTGGGAGATGGGGAAGGGAGGGGGACTGGGGGGTCCTGGGGACACTCTCCTGGGGGATGGGGACTGCGGGGTCTGGGGGACACTCCCCTGGGGGGGGGACAGGGACTGGGGGGTCCTGGGGACACTCTCCTGGGGGATGGGGACTGCGGGGTCTGGGGGACACTCCCCTGGGGGGGGGACAGGGACTGGAGGGTCCTGGGGACACTCTCCTGGGGGATGGGGAAGGGATGGGGACACTGGGGTCCAGGATACATCCTTGGGGACAGGGACTGCGAGGTTTGAAGGACACCGTCCAGGGAGACCGGGAAGGGACAGGGAAGGGATGGGGACCATGGGATTGGGATGATGCTGTCCTAGGGGACAGGGACCATGGGGTCTGGGGGACACTGGGGACAGGGACCATCAGGTTTGGGGACCACAGGGTCCAGGGGACAGGGACCCATAGCCACGTGCCACCCCTCACCACAAGCCTGGGTCCTGCTGGCTCCCGGCTCCTCTCCTCGGGGCAGCGCCGGGGCTGTGCCGCTGCGGGGTCCAGAGCTCTCCGCTGTCCCCAAACTGCCGCGGCGGGGGTCTTCCCTGCCCGTCTTTGGGGGTGCCTCCCCACCATGGCCCCTCTCGGCGTCGCGGCTCCCTCCGCTCCGTGTCTTCCAGGAGCTCCCAGGCTGGGGGTCCTCATCTTCGGGGATGGGGTTGTACCAGATCTCGCCCTCGCTGCCGGCAGCACCGGCATCTGCCTCGGCTCCACCGCCCGGCTCATCCAGCCCTGGTCCCTTCACCGATGACAGCACCCAGTGCCGGCTGCTCCGCTCCAAGCTCTGCAGGTAGGCGCCGTGCCCGGGGCTCCTACCGGGACCACCCAGCTCCCCAGAGCCGTTCACCGCCTCGGCTTCCTCCGCCAGCTCCACATCTTCCTCACCGGGCTGCTCGATGCCGGGCCGGGGGCTGCTGGCGGCAGGGTCCGGCTCGCCGGCGTCCGCCGGATCAGGGGAAGCTTTGGGAGGCAGCGGCCGCCTCTCGTCGCGGCCGCCACAGGAGAAACGGGCCCAGTTCTGTTTGCGGGATGCCGCCGGCACCGTCTCCACCGATGCCGCCTCGGGGTCCACCGGAGAATCGGGGCTCGGCGGGGGATGCTCTGCGGGAGGAAGGAAAAGAGCCAGGCTGAGTACGGGGGTCCCCAAAACGCCAACGGGGAGCCCACCGGGACGTGGGGACCTCTCTCTCATCCCCGCCGCCACCCTGAGCATCTTGCCAGGCCACCCACCGTCCTCACCCTGAATCCGTTACCGTCCCGGATGGGACCCCCCCTTTCCCCGTGCCGGCTCTGCCGGGGCGGCGGGCAGGCGCAGGCAGCTGCAGGCAGCCCCTTGCCAAGCGGGATTTCCGGTTGTTTACTGCTGGCCGGACCCGCGGCCGCGCTCCCACCGCCCCGGCGTGGGCAGGGGGAGCCCCGGCAGGGAGTGGGGGGCACGGCCTCACCCCCTCTGCACCCCAACAGGGACAGGGCTGCACCCCAGCGGGGACGGGGGTGGCTCTGGCCGTGTCCCCTGGCTCTGTGTGGGGCTGGGGGAGCCTCACGGGAGCTTGACACCCCCAGAGATGTGGGGTGGGGGCAGGAGGGACCCTGGGGGGGGGACACCCCGATTCCTGTAGGGCACAGAGGGAGCTGGGGTGATGGGGGTCCCTTCCTTGGAGGGGCAGGAGGGGAAATGGGGACATGGGGGGGGGGGGTACCTCGCTGGGGGAACAGGACCTTGGGGTGATGGGGAACCCTTCCTGGGTGGGGGTCCCTTCCCTGGGGGGCAGGAGGGGCCCTGGGGACAAGGGGGGACCCTTCCTGGGGAGACAGGGGACCCTTTTTTGGGGGGGGGATCCATTTCTTGGGGGGGCAGGAGGGACCCCAGGGTGATGGGGGTCCCTTCCTTGGGGGGCAGAAGGGACCCTGGGTAATGGGGGGGCCTTTCCTCGGGGAGGGGGGTTGTCCTTTTCTGGGGGGGCAGGAGGAATCCCAGGGGAGAGACCCTGGGGAGGGTGAGAGGGGAACCCCCAATTCCGAGGGGGCAATGAGGGGGGTCCCTTCCTTGGGGGGGCAGGAGGGACCCCAGGGTGATGGGGGGTCCCTTCCTTGGGGGGGGGGGGACACACAGGAGGGACCCCAGGGTGATGGGGGGATCCCTTCCTTGGGGGGCAGAACCCCAGGGTGATGGGGGGGTCCTTGGGGTTAAGAGGGACCCTGGGGTGATGGGGGGGGGGGGTGTCTCTTCCTTGGGGGGACAGGAGGGACCCCAGGGTGATGGGGGTCCCTTCCTCGAGGGGGGGTCCCTCCCTTGGGGGGGGACAGGAGGGACCCTGGGGTGATGGGGGGGGGGTGTCCCTTCCTTAGGGGGGGCCAAGAAGGACCCCAGGGTGATGGGGGGGGGGTCCCCTCCTTGGGGTGGGGGGGGACAGGAGGGACCCCAGGGTGATGGGGGGGGTCCCCTCCTCGGGGTGGGGGGGGAACAGGAGGGACCCCAGGGTGATGGGGGGGGGGGGTCCCCTCCTTGGAGGGGGGGGGGACAGGAGGGACCCCAGGGTGATGGGGGGGGGGGTCCCCTCCTTGGAGGGGGGGGGACAGGAGGGACCCCAGGGTGATGGGGGGGGTCCCCTCCTCGGGGTGGGGGGGGAACAGGAGGGACCCCAGGGTGATGGGGGGGGGTCCCCTCCTCGGGGTGGGGGGGGAACAGGAGGGACCCCAGGGTGATGGGGGGGGGTCCCCTCCTTGGAGGGGGGGGGGACAGGAGGGACCCCAGGGTGATGGGGGGGGGTCCCCTCCTTGGAGGGGGGGGGGACAGGAGGGACCCCAGGGTGATGGGGGGGGGTCCCCTCCTCGGGGTGGGGGGGGACAGGAGGGACCCCAGGGTGATGGGGGGGGGGTCCCCTCCTTGGAGGGGGGGGGGGACAGGAGGGACCCCAGGGTGATGGGGGGGGGTCCCCTCCTTGGAGGGGGGGGGGACAGGAGGGACCCCAGGGTGATGGGGGGGGTCCCCTCCTCGGGGTGGGGGGGACAGGAGGGACCCCAGGGTGATGGGGGGGGGGTCCCTCCTTGGAGGGGGGGGGGACAGGAGGGACCCCAGGGTGATGGGGGGGGGGTCCCCTCCTTGGAGGGGGGGGGGACAGGAGGGACCCCAGGGTGATGGGGGGTCCCCTCCCCGGGGTGGGGGGTGGTGTCCGTACCTCTGTCCTTGGCGTCCGTCTTCTTTCCGCGGTCGCGGCCCCGCAGGCGGGAGAAGGTCCGCCGCAGCAGCGGCTCCGCCATCGCCCGCCCCGCTCCCCTCAACCCGGGGTCCCCTCACACCCCTGGGACCCCCGCTTCTCGCCCCTACCCGGCCTCCTCGGTCCGTCCAGGTCCCTTCCACCCCGTCCCGGTCCCCTGAACCCGGCTGGGTCCCCTCAGCCCGGCCCGCTCCCCCTCAGCCCCGTCCCCGTCCCCTCAGCGCGGCGGGGCCTGGAGCGGCGGCGCCGCCATCCCGCGGCGCGAATTCCTGGGATGCCGCCGGCAGCGCTGCCGGGAGCTGTAGTCCGGAACCACCGGGAACCCCCCCAAACCGGCACCGAGACCCCCCCCCGGACCGGGGGGACCCCCCTGGACCGGCAGGACCCCCCTCCGGCAGCGGGGAGCCCCTCAAGCAGCGGGGATACACACACCACCCCCCCCCCCCCCCGGGCCCGCGGCCACAGGGTGAGGGGGTATGGGGAGCCCTGGGGGGGATTTGGGGGGGTCGGGGGGGTATTGGAGGGGTCTGGAGGGTATTTAAGGGGGGCTGGGGGATGTTTGGGTGGGGGCTGGGGGGTATTTGGGAATCTGGGGGGGGATTTGGAGGGTCTGGAGGGGGTATTTGGGGGTGTGGAGGGGGATTTAGAGGGGTCTGGGGGGTACTTCGGGAGGTCCTAGGGGGTATTTGGGGGTCGGGGGGGTATTTGGGGGTGTGTGGGGGTATTTGGAGGGTTCTAGGGGGTATTTGGGGGTGTGGAGGGGATTTAGAGGGGTCTGGGGGGTACTTCGGGAGGTCCTAGGGGGTATTTGGGGGTCGGGGGGGTATTTGGGGATGTGGAGGGGGATTTAGAGGGGTCTGGGAGGTACTTAGGGAGGTCCTAGGGGCTATTTGGAGGGTTCTAGGGGGTATTTGATGGTCTGGGGGGGTATTTGGAGGGTCCTATGGGGTATTTGGGGGTGTGAGGGGGATTTAGAGGGGTCTGGGGGGTATTTGGGAGTCTGGAGGGGGATTTAAGGGGGTCTGGGGGGTACTTAGGCAGGTCTGGGGGGGTATTTGGGGGTCTGAAGGGGGATTTAGGGAGGTCTGGAGGGTACTTAGGGAGGTCTGGGGGGTATTTGGAGGATCCTAGGGGGTATTTGGGGGTCTGGAGGGGGATTTAGAGGGGTCTGGCGGGTACTTAGGGAGGTCCTAGGGGAATTTGGAGGGTCCTATGGGGTATTTGGGGGACTGGAGGGGGATTTAGAGGGGTCTGGGGGGTATTTGGAGGATCCTAGGGGGTATTTGGGGTCTGGAGGGTGATTTAGGGGGGGGTCTGGGTGTATTTGGGGGTCTAGAGGGGGATTTAGGGAGGTCTGGGAGGTATTTGGGGGTCTGGAGGGGGATATTTGCAGGTCTAGAGGGGGATTTAGGAGGATCTGGGGGGTATTTATGGGGGGCTGGGGGGTGTTTGGAGGGTCTGGGAGGTATT
>JBBPFK010000242.1:16906-55000 GCA_037975005.1 Platalea minor
TCAGCACCCCAGGCACAACCCTATACGAGCCGCTGGAGAATCCCCGCCGCTCTCCGGTCCTGAGCCTCAGGGACTTTGGGGGTGGTCAAAGGGGTCTCCACAGGCTTCCAGTGAGGGCCCCAGGCATCCGGATGGGTGCGGGTCCAGGTCTGGGGGGGTCCAGGTCCTCAGCACCCCAGGCACAACCCTATACAAGCCACTGGAGACTCCACACCCCATTTTTCCCCCGGGTCCTGCACCTCAGGGATGCCGGGGGGGGGGGGGCGGGGGTGACAACCAAGGTCCCCTCAACCCTCTGATGTCACCCCCCCCCCCCCCCCCAAAAATCACACCATAAACATCCCAAAATAGGAACGGGTGCCATCCACCGCCCGCACCAACTCGGGGGCCTGCACCCGCGTGAAGACCTCGTCCCCCGTTTCGAGGTGTACGAGTCCCCCAAAAAACTGTCCCGGGCCCAGGGCACCCCGTGAGCTTGGGGACAATAAACCACCTTATTGACCAGAAGGTCAAGGACACCGGGATAGCGGGGCGTCCGTTTGTGGATGCCGTGGAGGGTGGCGGCCCGCGTCGGGCAGGTGGGAGCACCAGTTGCACCTTGGCGTAAACGAAGTAGAGACCGGGTTGGCGGCAAACGAGGGAGCCGCCGCGGTAGCCCAGGCCCCGGATGAAGGCCCACGATTTGCCGGGTTCCCATCGAAGGGAGCCGTTGGCTTGGGATGAGACGTCGGCGCCGGCTGCGGGGAGGAACGGGGTGGGGTCAGGGGACCCGGTGTCCAGGGTGCTGAGCACCCCAAAACCTGCCAACACCCACCCATCCATAGGGGGGACCCAGCGTCCAGGGTGCTGAGCACCCCAAAACCTGCCAGCACCCACCCATCCATAGGGGGACCCAGCGTCCAGGGTGCTGAGCACCCCAAAACCTGCCAGCACCCACCCATCTATAGAGAAACCCAGGCACCCAGGGTGCTGAGCACCCCAAAACCTGCCAGCACCCACCCATCTATAGAGAAACCCAGGCATCCAGGGCGCTCAGCACCCCAAAACCTTCTGGCACCCACCTATCTATAGGAGGACCCAGCATCCAGGGTGCTGAGCACCCCAAACCTGCCAGCACCCACCCATCCATAGGGAAACCCGGTGTCCAGGGTGCTGAGCACCCCAAAACCTTCTGGCACCCACCCATCTACAGGGGGACCCAGGCACCCAGGGTGCTGAGCACCCCAAAACCTGCCAGCACCCATCTCTCTATAGGGGACCCAGGCACCCAGGGCGCTCAGCACCCCAAACCTGCCAGCACCCACCCATCCATAGGGGGACCCAGCGACCAGGGTGCTGAGCACCCCAAAACCTGCCAGCACCCACCCATCTATAGAGAAACCCAGGCATCCAGGGTGCTGAGCACCCCAAACCTTCTGGTGCCCACCCATCCATAGGGGGACCCGGTGTCCAGGGTGCTGAGCACCCCAAAACCTGCCAGCACCCACCCATCCATAGGGGGACCCAGCGTCCAGGGTGCTGAGCACCCCAAAACCTGCCAGCACCCACCCATCTATAGAGAAACCCAGGCACCCAGGGTGCTGAGCACCCCAAAACCTGCCAGCACCCACCCATCTATAGAGAAACCCAGGCATCCAGGGCGCTCAGCACCCAAAACCTTCTGGCACCCACCTATCTATAGGAGGACCCAGCATCCAGGGTGCTGAGCACCCCAAACCTGCCAGCACCCACCCATCCATAGGGAAACCCGGTGTCCAGGGTGCTGAGCACCCCAAAACCTTCTGGCACCCACCCATCTACAGGGGACCCAGGCACCCAGGGTGCTGAGCACCCCAAACCTGCCAGCACCCATCTCTCTATAGGGGACCCAGGCACCCAGGGCGCTCAGCACCCCAAACCTGCCAGCACCCATCTCTCTATAGGGGACCCAGGCACCCAGGGCGCTCAGCACCCCAAACCTGCCAGCACCCATCTCTCTATAGGGGACCCAGGCACCCAGGGCGCTCAGCACCCCAAACCTGCCAGCACCCATCTCTCTATAGGGGACCCAGGCACCCAGGGCGCTCAGCACCCCAAACCTGCCAGCACCCATCTCTCTATAGGGGACCCAGGCACCCAGGGCGCTCAGCACCCCAAACCTGCCAGCACCCATCTCTCTATAGGGGACCCAGGCACCCAGGGCGCTCAGCACCCCAAACCTGCCAGCACCCATCTCTCTATAGGGGACCCAGGCACCCAGGGCGCTCAGCACCCGGTCCCCACCGCCCGCAGTGGAACCTTCCCCTGCCACCACCGCCCCCGCGGAGGGACCCACGCGTCCTGGTCCCCAACCCCCCCCATCGGAAACTTCCAGCACCCATCACCCCTCCCCCACTTCTTCCCACCCCCGCGGAGGGACCCGGGCGTCCGGGGCCACCCACCCCCACCCTCAGGTTGGGGACCCAGGTGTCCGCGTCCCCCCTGTCCCCCCCTTACCTATGAGATGAGCCGCTGGCTTCTTCGGTGGGGGGCGGTCTGCAAAGGGAACCAGGGTGACGTCCGGTGTCCCCAGGGTGGTGGCACCCATGTCCCCAGGGTGGTGGTACCCAAGTCCCCAGGGTGGTGGCACCCGTATCCTCAGGGTGGTGACACCCGTATCCTCAGGGTGGTGGCACTCAGGTCCCCAAAGTGATGGCACCCTCATCCCCAGGCTGGTGGCAGCCCCATCCCCAGGGTGGTGGAACGCGTGTCCCCAGGGTGGTGGCACCCACGTCCCCAGGGTGGTGGCACCCGTATCCTCAGGGTGGTGGAACGCGTGTCCCCAGGGTGGTGGCACCCACGTCCCCAGGGTGGTGGTACCCAAGTCCCCAGGGTGGTGGCACCCGTATCCTCAGGGTGGTGGCACCCTCATCCCCAGGCTGGTGGCAGCCCCATATCCAGGGACGTGGCACCCATGTCCTCAGGGCGGTGGCACCCATGTTCCCAAGGTGGTGGCACCCGTATCCCCAAGGTGGTGGCACCCATGTCCCCAGGGTGGTGGCACCCGTGTCCCCAGGACTCAGTTTTGGGGACCCACCTTGCAGCACCTTCTCCGACAGCGGCTTGTCCCCACCGGCCTGTGGACACCCACATGGGTCAGGGGACACGTGGGGACACGAGGGCAGACGGGGACACGGGGACATGGTGGGACTTGGGGACACATGAGGGGACACATGGGGACAGACGTGTGTGGACACACCTGGGTACAGGGACACACAGGGGGACGCAAGAAGGGACAGAAGGGGACATGAGGACACAGCTGGGGACACACGAGGGGACACATGAGGGGACACATGGGGACAGACGTGTGTGGACACACCTGGGTACGGGGACACACATGGGGACACAAGAAGGGACAGAAGGGGACATGAGGACACAGCTGGGGACACACGAGGGGACACATGAGGGGACACATGGGGACAGACGTGTGTGGACACACCTGGGTACGGGGACACACATGGGGACACAAGAAGGGACAGAAGGGGACATGAGGACACAGCTGGGGACACACGAGGGGACACATGAGGGGACACATGGGGACAGACGTGTGTGGACACACCTGGGTATGGGGACACACATGGGGACACAAGAAGGGACAGAAGGGGACATGAGGACACAGCTGGGGACACACGAGGGGACACATGAGGGGACACATGGGGACAGACGTGTGTGGACACACCTGGGTACGGGGACACACAGGGGGACGCAAGAAGGGACAGAAGGGGACATGAGGACACAGCTGGGGACACACGAGGGGACACATGAGGGGACACATGGGGACACACAAGGGGACACATGGGGACACATGAGGGGACACATGAGGGGACACATGGGGACAGACGAGGGGACACACGAGAGGACACAGCGATACCTGGGGACACTCACACTGGGATACACGGGGACAGAAGAGGGGACACGGGGACACACAAGGGGACACACGCGTGTGCACCACCCCGGCTCCCTCCCACGCGCACGCGGTGTCACCCGCTGCCACACGCGTGTCCCTCCAGCCATGGCTTGCACACACACGCGGTGTCCCCACGCTGTCCCCATGTCCCCCTGTATCACCCCATGTCCCCATGTCCCCAAATCCCCCATATTCCCCCACGTCCCCCTATGGCTCTGTGTCCCCCGTGTCCCCACATCCCCCGTGTCCCCCCATGTCCCCGTGTCCCCCCATGTCCCCATATCCCCCCATGTCCCCACTTGTCCCCATGTCCCCCCATGTCCCCATATCCCCTATGTCCCCATGTCCCCCCATGTCCCTATCCCCCACGTCCCCATGTCCCCATGTCCCCCCCATCGTCCCATGTCCCCATGTCCCCTGTGTCCCCATGTCCGCCCATGTCCCCCATGTCCCCCCATGTCCCCATATCCCCACGTCCCTCGTGTCCCCCCACGTCCCCCGTGTCCCCATGTCCCCCCCATGTCCCTGTGTCCCTGTATGCGCCCATGTCCCCATGTCCCTCCATGTCCCCATATCCCCTATGTCCCCATGTCCCTCCATGTCCCTGTATCCCCCCACGTCCCCCCGTGTCCCCCCATCCCCCGTGTCCCCCCATGTCCCCGTGTCCCCTCACGTCCCCCCCATGTCCCTGTGTCCCTGTATGCGCCCATGTCCCCATGTCCCCCCATGTCCCCATATCCCCTATGTCCCTTATGTCCCCCCATGTCCCTGTATCCCCCCACGTCCCCCCGTGTCCCCCCATCCCCCGTGTCCCCCCACGTCCCTGTGTCCCCTCACGTCCCCCCCATGTCCCTGTGTCCCTGTATGCGCCCATGTCCCCATGTCCCCCCATGTCCCCATATCCCCTATGTCCCTTATGTCCCCCCATGTCCCTGTATCCCCCCACGTCCCCCCGTGTCCCCCCATCCCCCGTGTCCCCCCATGTCCCCGTGTCCCCTCACGTCCCCCCCATGTCCCTGTGTCCCTGTATGCGCCCATGTCCCCATGTCCCCCCATGTCCCCATATCCCCTATGTCCCTTATGTCCCCCCATGTCCCTGTATCCCCCCACGTCCCCCCGTGTCCCCCCATCCCCCGTGTCCCCCCACGTCCCTGTGTCCCCTCACGTCCCCCCCCATGTCCCTGTGTCCCTGTATGCGCCCATGTCCCCATGTCCCCCCATGTCCCCATATCCCCTATGTCCCTTATGTCCCCCCATGTCCCTGTATCCCCCCACGTCCCCCCGTGTCCCCCCATCCCCCGTGTCCCCCCATGTCCCCGTGTCCCCTCACGTCCCCCCCCATGTCCCTGTGTCCCTGTATGCGCCCATGTCCCCATGTCCCCCCATGTCCCTGTATCCCCCCACGCCCCCCCCATGTCCCCACATCCCCCGTGTCCCCCCACGTCCCCATGTCCCCCACGTCCCCCCACATGTCCCGTCCCCCCCCCATGTCCCCATGTCCCCTCTCACCTGCAGCCGCGCCGTCACCCTCTGCAGCTCCCCCCGGACCCCCGCCAGCACCCAGCCCTGCACCGCCAGCGCCACCAGTGCCAGGGCCACCAACGTCCCCAACACCCACCGTCTCCACGACCCCCCCTGGACTCGCTGCCGCCACGCCGGGACGGGGGGGGTGGCAGCACCCATGGGTGCCCTGGGGGGGGGCAGCGGTGGCCAGGGCCCCGCCAGGGCAAAGACGCCGTCCCCCATGGGCCACCCCTGGCGTGTCACCTGCCGTGTCACCCGCCGTCCTGGGGACCTGCACCCGCTTTATGGCCCCGGAGGAAACGGGGCCCACGTCACCCGTCGGTGTCACCACCCCGGGGTGGCTCCCCCCCGTCATGGGGACACTGCGGGGGGGGACACACGTGGCCTCGCGGCATCACCCACACCCTGCTGCCACCGCTGTCCCGAAGGGTCCTTGTCCCCTCTGGTGCAGTGTCCCCATGGTGTCACCCCCTTTGTGTCCCCAGGGGGTCTCTGTGTCCCCCTCCCATGTCCCCAACACCGTGCCCCCCCCCCCCCCCCCCCGTGGTGTCCCCCGCACTTTCCCCGTGGGGACACATAGGGACCACAGAGGTGCCACCGCATCACCCTGCTTTTGGGGACATCAGTGACTGGGACTGGGAACGTCCCCGGTGCCACCAGTGTCCCCAGGGTCAACGGAGGGGGGGTGCCCCCATCCCCAGGGTCACTGCAGCCGGGGACATCAGGGCCACCACTGTCCCCATGGTGGCCCTGGGATGCTGGGGACAGTTTGGGGACAGGTTGGGGACAGCTTTGGGATGCTGTGGGTGGGCAAGTTGAGGCCAGCCTGGGCAACACCTTGGGGACAAGTTGGGGACAGCGTGGGGACACTCCCAGCGTCACGTGGCCCCGGAGCGAGGCCAATGTGGGAAGCGGCAGGAGATGGGGTGACACCGCAGGGTGACACGGGGGGGGGGGGTGTGACACGGGGGGGGTGACACCCTCCGCCACACACGGGCTCCCAGCCACCCCCACGCCTTGTCCCCGGCGCCGGGGACGCCACACGGCCGAGGAGGACGCACGCCCGGCCGATCGCACGCCGGCGCACGCTTGCGCACGCCTTCACACGCGCGTGCACCGCGCTTGCACCACGCGCACACACGCGTGCGCGAGCTCCGACACGCTTGCGCCCTTGCACGCCCGCATCAAGCACACGCGTGCTTGCGCACACGCTTGTGTCACGCGCACGTCACGCACGCTCATGCTTTGCATGTGCACAGATGCGCCACGCACGCACACGCTTGTGCTACATGCTTGCACCACACGCGCGCGCTTGTGCAAGCGCACAAACGCGCTAATGCACGCTTGCACCATGTGCACACGCTTGTGCTAGCGCACAAACGCATGCTAACGCGCGCTTGCAGCGCGCACGCGTGCTTGTGCCATTGCACGCTTGCACCATGCACGCGCACGCTTGGGCTAGCGCACAAACACGTGCTAACACATGCTTGCAGCATGCACGCGTGCTTGTGCCATTGCACGCTTGCACCATGCACGCACACGCTTGGGCTAGCGCACAAACGCATGCTAACGCGCGCTTGCAGCGCGCACGCGTGCTTGTGCCATTGCACGCTTGCACCATGCACGCGCACGCTTGGGCTAGCGCACAAACACGTGCTAACACATGCTTGCAGCATGCACGCGTGCTTGTGCCATTGCACGCTTGCACCATGCACGCGCACGCTTGGGCTAGCGCACAAACACGTGCTAACACATGCTTGCAGCATGCACGCGTGCTTGTGCCATTGCACGCTTGCACCATGCACGTGCACGCTTGGGCTAGCGCACTAACGCGTGCTAACGCGCGCTTGCAGCGCGCACGCGTGCTTGTGCCATTGCACGCTTGCACCATGCACGCGCACGCTTGGGCTAGCGCACAAACGCGTGCTAACGCGCGCTTGCAGCGCGCACGCGTGCTTGTGCCATTGCACGCTTGTGCCGTTGCACGCGTGCACCACGCACGCGCACACACGCGCTCGTGCTACCAGCACCGCGCGCACGCACGCGCTCGTGCAACCGCTCGCGCTCCCCTGCTACACGCTCGTGCACGCGCCCACGCGTGTCTGTGCACCCACACGCCTTTGCAGCCGCACGGGTGCGTGCAGAAGCGGGGCTGCGTGCACCCACGGGTGCGCCCACGTGCACGCCCCACGCGTGTGCACGGCCGTGCCCGGGGCTGCTCCGGCAGCGGCTGTGGATGCCAGATAAGCCACCGGAAAGCGCCGCCTGCGCGAGGCCTTGCTGGGAAAGCAGGAAACCGCCGGCTGCGGCACCCTATGTGCCACGACCGGTGCTGGGCTGGGTGCTGAGCACCAGCTGCCGAAGGCCGGGCACCCAGCGGCATGCAGCATCCTGCACCAAATGCCATGCAGCACCATGCACTGAGTGGCATGCAGCGCCGTGCACCGAGCAACGTGCAGCAGCATGGGCCAAATGCCACGCTGCACCGTGCACTAAGGGCCATGCAGCACCGTGCACCGAGCGGCGTGCAGCACCGTGCACCAAAGGCTATGCAGCACCGTGCACCGAGTGGCATGCAGCACCGTGCACCGAGTG
Organism: Platalea minor; assembly: GCA_037975005.1. Taxonomy (NCBI): domain Eukaryota; kingdom Metazoa; phylum Chordata; class Aves; order Pelecaniformes; family Threskiornithidae; genus Platalea; species Platalea minor. The sequence continues at coordinate 24,951 of JBBPFK010000242.1, forward strand.
GCGTGCAGCACCATGCACCAAAGGCTATGCAGCACCATGCACTAAGGGCCATGCAGCACCGTGCACCGAGCGGTGTGCAGCACTGTGCACCGAATGCCATGCAGCACCGTGCACCAAAGGCTATGCAGCACCGTGCACCGAGCGGCGTGCAGCACCGTGCACCAAATGCCATGCAGCACCATGCACCGAGCGGCGTGCAGCACCGTGCACCAAATGCCCCGCTGCACCATGCACTAAGGGCCATGCAGCACCGTGCACCAAATGCCATGCAGCACCATGCACCCAGTGGCGTGCAGCACCGTGCACCGAGGGTTGTGCATCAAGCAACGTGCAGCATCATGCACTGAGCACCGTCCTGCACCGTGCACTGAGGACTGAGCACCAAGAGGCGTGCAGCACCATCCAGCACTGTGCACCGAGGGCCGTGCAGCAACGCGCCCGAAGGGCCGCGCAGCACCGTACGCCGAGGGCCGTGCAGCGTCGTGCGCCGAGCGCTGCCCTGCACCGTGCGCCGAGGACTGGGCACCGAGCGGCGTGCAGCACCGTGCACCGCGGGCCGTGCACCGAGCGGCACCACGCACTGAGGCCGTGCACCGAGCTCCGTGCAGCACCGGGCGCTGGATGCCGTCCAGCACCGTGCACCAAGCGCCGTGCACCAACCGCCATCTACCAAGCCCTGAGGGCCTCATCCAGCCCCCCAGTACGGTCCCATACAGTCCCATAGGTGCCCATATGGTCCCAAAGCGGCCTATACGGTCCCCTATGGCCCCGTACAGCCCCACATGGCCTCTTGACCCCACGGTCCCCTACGGAGCGCACAAGAACGCGTGGTCACCTATGGAATCCCCCCAACCCCATCGTTCCCTATAAGGTCCCCGTGATCCTGTGGTCTCCTACGGGGTCTTCACAACCCTGCTGTCCCCTACAGCGTCCCCATCATCCCTGACAGGGTTCCTGTCATCACCTATGGAGTCCCCACATCCCCTACGATACCTCCAAGACCCTGTTGTCCCCTATGGAGTACCCACGTCCCCTATAGAGCCCACACGATCCTGTTGTCCCCTGCGAAGTCCCCGTGACACCTCCACAGCTCCGTTGTCCCCTACGGTGTCCCCATGACCCTGCCATCCCCTACAGGGTCCTCACATCTGCAAAGAGTCTCCATGACACCATCATCCCCTATGGAGTCCCCATGTCCCCTATGGAGTCCCCATGTCCCCTATGGGGTCCTCACAACTCCACTGGCACCTACAGAGTCCCCACGACCCCTATGGAGTCCCCACAACTCCATTGTCCCCTACGGGGTCCCCATGATGCCATCATCCCTTACAAGATCCCCATAGGTCGGTCATCCCCTACAAAGTCCCCACGGCCCCTGTGGCGTCCCCTAGGACCCCATCGTCCCCTATGGTGTCCCCACCACCCTCTTGTCCCCTACAGAGTCCCCACGGCCCCTGTGGCGTCCCCTAGAACCCCATCGTCCCCTATGGTGTCCCCACCACCCTCTTGTCCCCTACAGAGTCCCCACGGCCCCTGTGGCGTCCCCTAGGACCCCATCGTCCCCTATGGTGTCCCCACCACCCTCTTGTCCCCTACAGAGTCCCCACAGCCCCTGTGGCGTCCCCTAGGACCCCATCGTCCCCTATGGTGTCCCCACCACCCTCTTGTCCCCTACAGAGTCCCCACGGCCCCTGTGGCGTCCCCTAGGACCCCATCGTCCCCTATGGTGTCCCCACCACCCTCTTGTCCCCTACAGAGTCCCCACAGTCCCTGTGGCGTCCCCTAGGACCCCATCGTCCCCTATGGTGTCCCCACCACCCTCTTGTCCCCTACAGAGTCCCCACAGCCCCTGTGGCGTCCCCTAGGACCCCATCGTCCCCTGTGGCGTCCCCTAGGACCCCATCGTCCCCTATGGTGTCCCCACCACCCTCTTGTCCCCTACAGAGTCCCCACAGCCCCTGTGGCGTCCCCTAGGACCCCATCGTCCCCTATGGTGTCCCCACCACCCTCTTGTCCCCTACAGAGTCCCCACGGCCCCTGTGGCGTCCCCTAGGACCCCATCGTCCCCTATGGTGTCCCCACCACCCTCTTGTCCCCTACAGAGTCCCCACAGTCCCTGTGGCGTCCCCTAGGACCCCATCGTCCCCTATGGTGTCCCCACCACCCTCTTGTCCCCTACAGAGTCCCCACAGCCCCTGTGGCGTCCCCTAGGACCCCATCGTCCCCTATGGTGTCCCCACCACCCTCTTGTCCCCTACAGAGTCCCCACAGCCCCTGTGGCGTCCCCTAGGACCCCATCGTCCCCTATGGTGTCCCCACCACCCTCTTGTCCCCTATAGAGTCCCCACGGCCCCTGTGGCGTCCCCTAGGACCCCATCGTCCCCTATGGTGTCCCCACCACCCTCTTGTCCCCTACAGAGTCCCCACGGCCCCTGTGGCGTCCCCTAGAACCCCATCGTCCCCTATGGTGTCCCCACCACCCTCTTGTCCCCTACAGAGTCCCCATGGCCCCTGTGGCGTCCCCTAGAACCCCATCGTCCCCTATGGTGTCCCCACCACCCTCTTGTCCCCTACAGAGTCCCCACGGCCCCTGTGGCGTCCCCTAGGACCCCATCGTCCCCTATGGTGTCCCCACCACCCTCTTGTCCCCTACAGAGTCCCCATGGCCCCTGTGGCGTCCCCTAGAACCCCATCGTCCCCTATGGTGTCCCCACCACCCTCTTGTCCCCTACAGAGTCCCCACGGCCCCTGTGGCGTCCCCTAGGACCCCATCGTCCCCTATGGTGTCCCCACCAACCTCTTGTCCCCTACAGAGTCCCCACAGCCCCTGTGGCGTCCCCTAGGACCCCATCGTCCCCTATGGTGTCCCCACCACCCTCTTGTCCCCTACAGAGTCCCCATGGCCCCTGTGGTGTCCCCTAGGACCCCATCGTCCCCTATGGTGTCCCCACCACCCTCTTGTCCCCTACAGAGTCCCCACAGCCCCTGTGGCGTCCCCTAGAACCCCATCGTCCCCTATGGTGTCCCCACCACCCTCTTGTCCCCTACAGAGTCCCCACGGCCCCTGTGGCGTCCCCTAGGACCCCATCGTCCCCTATGGTGTCCCCACCACCCTCTTGTCCCCTACAGAGTCCCCACGGCCCCTGTGGCGTCCCCTAGGACCCCATCGTCCCCTATGGTGTCCCCACCACCCTCTTGTCCCCTACAGAGTCCCCACGGCCCCTGTGGCGTCCCCTAGGACCCCATCGTCCCCTATGGTGTCCCCACCACCCTCTTGTCCCCTACAGAGTCCCCACGGCCCCTGTGGTGTCCCCTAGGACCCCATCGTCCCCTATGGTGTCCCCACCACCCTCTTGTCCCCTACAGAGTCCCCACGGCCCCTGTGGCGTCCCCTAGGACCCCATCGTCCCCTATGGTGTCCCCACCACCCTCTTGTCCCCTACAGAGTCCCCATGGCCCCTGTGGCGTCCCCTAGAACCCCATCGTCCCCTATGGTGTCCCCACCACCCTCTTGTCCCCTACAGAGTCCCCATGGCCCCTGTGGTGTCCCCTAGGACCCCATCGTCCCCTATGGTGTCCCCACCACCCTCTTGTCCCCTACAGAGTCCCCATGGCCCCTGTGGTGTCCCCTAGGACCCCATCGTCCCCTATGGTGTCCCCACCACCCTCTTGTCCCCTACAGAGTCCCCATGGCCCCTGTGGCGTCCCCTAGGACCCCATCGTCCCCTATGGTGTCCCCACCACCCTCTTGTCCCCTACAGAGTCCCCACGGCCCCTGTGGCGTCCCCTAGGACCCCATCGTCCCCTATGGTGTCCCCACCACCCTCTTGTCCCCTACAGAGTCCCCATGGCCCCTGTGGTGTCCCCTAGGACCCCATCGTCCCCTATGGTGTCCCCACCACCCTCTTGTCCCCTACAGAGTCCCCACGGCCCCTGTGGCGTCCCCTAGGACCCCATCGTCCCCTATGGTGTCCCCACCACCCTCTTGTCCCCTACAGAGTCCCCATGGCCCCTGTGGCGTCCCCTAGAACCCCATCGTCCCCTATGGTGTCCCCACCACCCTCTTGTCCCCTACAGAGTCCCCATGGCCCCTGTGGTGTCCCCTAGGACCCCATCGTCCCCTATGGTGTCCCCACCACCCTCTTGTCCCCTACAGAGTCCCCATGGCCCCTGTGGTGTCCCCTAGGACCCCATCGTCCCCTATGGTGTCCCCACCACCCTCTTGTCCCCTACAGAGTCCCCACGGCCCCTGTGGCGTCCCCTAGGACCCCATCGTCCCCTATGGTGTCCCCACCACCCTCTTGTCCCCTACAGAGTCCCCACGGCCCCTGTGGCGTCCCCTAGGACCCCATCGTCCCCTATGGTGTCCCCACCACCCTCTTGTCCCCTACAGAGTCCCCACGGCCCCTGTGGCGTCCCCTAGGACCCCATCGTCCCCTATGGTGTCCCCACCACCCTCTTGTCCCCTACAGAGTCCCCACGGCCCCTGTGGCGTCCCCTAGGACCCCATCGTCCCCTATGGTGTCCCCACCACCCTCTTGTCCCCTACAGAGTCCCCACGGCCCCTGTGGCGTCCCCTAGGACCCCATCGTCCCCTATGGTGTCCCCACCACCCTCTTGTCCCCTACAGAGTCCCCACGGCCCCTGTGGCGTCCCCTAGGACCCCATCGTCCCCTATGGTGTCCCCACCACCCTCTTGTCCCCTACAGAGTCCCCACGGCCCCTGTGGCGTCCCCTAGGACCCCATCGTCCCCTATGGTGTCCCCACCACCCTCTTGTCCCCTACAGAGTCCCCATGGCCCCTGTGGCGTCCCCTAGGACCCCATCGTCCCCTATGGTGTCCCCACCACCCTCTTGTCCCCTACAGAGTCCCCACGGCCCCTGTGGCGTCCCCTAGGACCCCATCGTCCCCTATGGTGTCCCCACCACCCTCTTGTCCCCTACAGAGTCCCCATGGCCCCTGTGGCGTCCCCTAGAACCCCATCGTCCCCTATGGTGTCCCCACCACCCTCTTGTCCCCTACAGAGTCCCCATGGCCCCTGTGGTGTCCCCTAGGACCCCATCGTCCCCTATGGTGTCCCCACCACCCTCTTGTCCCCTACAGAGTCCCCATGGCCCCTGTGGTGTCCCCTAGGACCCCATCGTCCCCTATGGTGTCCCCACCACCCTCTTGTCCCCTACAGAGTCCCCATGGCCCCTGTGGTGTCCCCTAGGACCCCATCGTCCCCTATGGTGTCCCCACCACCCTCTTGTCCCCTACAGAGTCCCCATGGCCCCTGTGGCGTCCCCTAGGACCCCATCGTCCCCTATGGTGTCCCCACCACCCTCTTGTCCCCTACAGAGTCCCCACGGCCCCTGTGGCGTCCCCTAGGACCCCATCGTCCCCTATGGTGTCCCCACCACCCTCTTGTCCCCTACAGAGTCCCCACGGCCCCTGTGGCGTCCCCTAGGACCCCATCGTCCCCTATGGTGTCCCCACCACCCTCTTGTCCCCTACAGAGTCCCCACGGCCCCTGTGGTGTCCCCTAGGACCCCATCGTCCCCTATGGTGTCCCCACCACCCTCTTGTCCCCTACAGAGTCCCCACGGCCCCTGTGGCGTCCCCTAGGACCCCATCGTCCCCTATGGTGTCCCCACCACCCTCTTGTCCCCTACAGAGTCCCCACGGCCCCTGTGGCGTCCCCTAGGACCCCATCGTCCCCTATGGTGTCCCCACCACCCTCTTGTCCCCTACAGAGTCCCCACGGCCCCTGTGGCGTCCCCTAGGACCCCATCGTCCCCTATGGTGTCCCCACCACCCTCTTGTCCCCTACAGAGTCCCCACGGCCCCTGTGGCGTCCCCTAGGACCCCATCGTCCCCTATGGTGTCCCCACCACCCTCTTGTCCCCTACAGAGTCCCCACGGCCCCTGTGGTGTCCCCTAGAACCCCATCGTCCCCTATGGTGTCCCCACCACCCTCTTGTCCCCTACAGAGTCCCCATGGCCCCTGTGGCGTCCCCTAGAACCCCATCGTCCCCTATGGTGTCCCCACCACCCTCTTGTCCCCTACAGAGTCCCCATGGCCCCTGTGGTGTCCCCTAGGACCCCATCGTCCCCTATGGTGTCCCCACCACCCTCTTGTCCCCTACAGAGTCCCCACAGCCCCTGTGGCGTCCCCTAGGACCCCATCGTCCCCTATGGTGTCCCCACCACCCTCTTGTCCCCTACAGAGTCCCCATGACAACTATGAAGGCCTCACCACCCTGTTGTCCCCTATGGTGTCCCCAAAGCCTGTTGTCCCCTATAGTGTCCCCACATCCCCCTGACACCCCCACCATGCAGATCCAGAGCCAGGTTGTCAGAAAGGACTTTTTTTAACCCAAAAAAAAAAGGGGGGCAAGAGGGGGCAGCAGGGTGAGGGGGCACCCATGGGTGAGGGGCACTCGCTCAGGATGGACACCCAAACATGGTCATGGCCTCGGAGAACTCAATGAAGTCCTGGCAGAGGGCTTGCAGGTCGGACTCCTGGCACGCCACCTCCGAGGGCCATGCCTCCAGCCACGTGTCCTTGCCGATGAGGTAGGAGAAGCTGGAGACAGCACGGGGACAGAGGGGACACGGGTCAGAAGGGCGTGGTACCCCGGGGGTGGGGGGGCAGGAGACGGGGGTGGACAATGGGGTGCACAACCCTGTACGAGACGCTGGAGAATCTCAGGCTTGGGGAGTATGCGCCCGTGTACTTGGGTGTCAGCGTCCCCATGTCCATGTGTCTCTGCGTCCCCCATGTCCCATCTACCCATGTCCCCAATGTCCCACGTCTTGTGTTGCCATGTCCCCACAGATGTGGCCCCATCCCTGTCCCCACACGTGTCCCCACGTCCCTACCAGCGGCCGGTGACCCACAGGTCGGTGGCCATTCCCCAGAGCAGGTAGTCCTGGCCAATCTGGAGCCTCAGAGAGTCTCGGCACTGCCGGTGGCTGATGAAGGTCCGGTTGCTTCCTGCTGGGTCCTCATCGGTGCCTGTCCCAGGGGAGGACACAGAGGTGACATGTCACCTCCACCCCAACACAACAGGGACACCCAGTTTGCCGTGTCCCAGTCCCCAGGGAGCATCCTTGGTGGCACCACCCCACTGGTGTCATCAGCCATGGGTGACACCAGTTCCCTCCAGCCTTCTCCAGCACCCTTGGGTGTCTCCACCCCACCTGGGTGACACCAACCCACCTGGGTGTCCCTTCCCAATGGGTGTCCCCAGCGCCGTTGGGTGACGCCAACCCACCCGGGTGTCCCTTCCCAATGGGTGTCCCCAGCACCGTTGGGTGACGCCAACCCACCCGGGTGTCCCTTCCCAATGGGTGTCCCCAGCGCCGTTGGGTGACGCCAACCCACCCGGGTGTCCCTTCCCAATGGGTGTCCCCAGCGCCGTTGGGTGACGCCAACCCACCCGGGTGTCCCTTCCCAATGGGTGTCCCCAGCGCCGTTGGGTGACGCCAACCCACCCGGGTGTCCCTTCCCAATGGGTGTCCCCAGCGCCGTTGGGTGACGCCAACCCACCCGGGTGTCCCTTCCCAATGGGTGTCCCCAGCGCCGTTGGGTGACGCCAACCCACCCGGGTGTCCCTTCCCAATGGGTGTCCCCAGCGCCGTTGGGTGACGCCAACCCACCCGGGTGTCCCTTCCCAATGGGTGTCCCCAGCGCCGTTGGGTGACGCCAACCCACCCGGGTGTCCCTTCCCAATGGGTGTCCCCAGCACCGTTGGGTGATGCCAACCCACCTGGGTGCCCCCAAGCCACTCTAGTGACACCAACCCACCTGTGTGTCCCCGCCCCTGGCTGTCCCCAGCCCTAGGTGACCCCCACCATGTCCCTCAGGGTGGCCTTGTCCCCCACCCCTGGGGTGCTCGTACCCATCTTGATGACAGAGAGGATGTTCATGATGTAGTTGTCATGGGACGGCGACTGCTCCATTGCCATCAGCTTCACCTTGTACACTGGGGAGGGGGACATCACTGTGTCACCCCCACCCCTAGACAGCACCCCCACTCTAGGGTGGCCCCTCAGCATGTGGGGGGCCCTCTGTCCCCCCCTTTCCTCCCCATGTCCCTCTACATCCCCGCCTGTCCTCGTCCCTCCATGTCCCCCTGTCCCCTCCTGTCTCTCCGTGCCCCTCATGTTCTTCTCTGGTCCTTCATGTCCCCATCCATATCCTTCACGTCCCCCCTATGTGTCCCAACTCCCCCCATGACCCCATGTCCCCCATTATCCCTCCATGACTGCATGTCCCCCATGTCCCCCATGTCCCCCATGTCCCCCATGTCCCCCATGTCCCACCGTAGTCAACTCCTGGCTCGCAGGCGCGCCCGATGCGTTGGTTGACGGTGATCGGGGTGTCTTGCTTGTGCCGCATGAAGCAGTTTTCTGCGGGGACATGGGGACACGGCCATGACAAGGTCTATTGTGGTAGTGACATGTCCCATCATGGCAGGGACATGACTCCATCACAGTCATGACACATCCCATGTTGTCAGCGACGTGTCCCATCATGGCCGTGATGTGTCCCATCACGGCCATGACATGTCCCATCACAGCAATGATGTGTCCCATCACGGCCATGATGTGTCCCATCATGGTAGGGGTGTTGACCCAGTCTGTCCCCATGTCCCTGCGTCCCCATGTCACCTTCGGCGCAGCGGCACACTTCCCCCTGGCAGATCTTGCTCAGTTTCCCACCGTCCTTGTCCGGATGGTAGAAACGGGTGCAGCGATCATCTGCAGGGACAAGGGGACATGAGGGGACACGAGGTGGGAGGGGGACACAAGGGAAAAGGACCAGTGGGAGACATGGGGACAGAGTGGTGACATGTGGAGGGAGAAGGTCAGCAGGGGATGCAATGGGGACATGGGGACACAGGGGGACGCAGGCATGGGGAGAAGATCAGCAGGGACATGGTGGGACAAAGGGACAGGAGGGGACACAGAGGGAGGACAGAGAGGGGACTTTGTGGAAGCAGGGGGCACAGAGGAGAGTGTGGGGACAGAGGGGACCTGAGGGTGACACAAGGGGACATGGGGCGCACCGATCTTGTAGTAGCTGTAGACAGCGACGGCCGCAGGCTGGATCAAGCCCACCTGGAAGTTCTGGTGGGCCTTGAAGGAGAAACACTCCTCGGCCCTGTGCGAGATCTGGGGACGGGGACACGGGGGCACAGGGACACGGGGATGGCAGTCAGCCAGGCTGGGAGTCAGCACCTCAACCCCCGGCCTGGCCCTGTCCCCAGCCGTATCCCCATGCTGTCCCCATCCATGACCCTGTCCTTGTCCCCACCCCTGAGACCCTTTTCCTGTCCCCACCTCTGTCCCCATCCATATCCCCAACTTCATCTCCATCTCTGTCCCTGTTCCAGTCCCTATCCATGTCCCCGACCCCACCTGTGTCCCCATCCCACCCCTGTCCCAGTCCTGTCCCTGCCTGCGTCCCCAACTCCATCCTATGTCCCCGTCCCCACCCTCTCCCCATCCCTGTCATGTCTCCATCCTGTCCCATCTTGTCCCCATCCCCATGTCCCCCACGTCCCCTGTGTGCCCACCTTGTCGAGGTAGATGATGAGGTTGCTGCGGTTCGACGACGATTGGTCGATCTCAAACTTGGAGATGTACCTGTCCACCCCGTCTGTGAGCTGGGGACAAGGACACGGTGACACCGGGCATGCAGGACATGCAGGGACACGTGGGGACATGCAACCGCGTCGGGATACAGGGACATGGTGATGCTGGCCACGTGGTACACGTAGGGACACGTGGCCATGGCAGGATGAAGGGGACTTGCAGAGATGTGGGGACACAGGGGGACACGGGGATGCAGGGACAGTGACACCAGGGGACACGGGAACACACGGCCATGGAGGGAAAGGCAGGGACACAGGGATGCTGTGACACCGGGGAATATGGGGACACAGTGACACACAGGGACACACAGGGGGATGTGGGGACACAAGGACATGGGGGACACGCACGGGGGTTAGGGAGATGTGGGGACACAGTGGGACACGATGGCACAAAGATGCAAAGTCCTGCGTCTCCCCCGGGTCCCCCCGTGCGTCCCCACGTCCCCGCACTCACCCTCTTCAGGTCCTGGATGTCAGGCGAGAAGCCCGTGAGCATGGAGACGTCGAGGATGGACATGGTGGCATCCACGTTGTCCAGGTACCTGTGGGGACAGGGCTGAGGCCACCCGCCTGTCCCCAACTGCCCTATTGTCCCCAGCATCCCCATCCCCGCTGTCCCTGTTCCCAAGGATCCCTGTGGGACAAGGTGGCGTGAGCCCTGTTTGTCCCCAGCGTCCCCATCCTTTTCCCTGATGTCCCTGTCCCCGCTATCCCCATTGTCCTCCCTATCTCCAGTGTCCCTGATGTCCCCAACGTCCCCAGCCTGTCCTACCTGGTGCAGATGGTGATCTTGACGGAGCGGAAGACACCGTCCTGTTCCCTGCCTGTGGGGGGACATGGGGACAATGAGGGGACATGGGGAGCATCGAAGGGGACATGGGGGTGCCATGGAAGGACATGGAGAGGGATACAAGGGGACATAGCGAGGACATGGAGGGGACATGTGGGGCACTCACCTGTCTTCACGTCCTCCACCTGCACCCGCAGGTCAAAACTGTCACACTTGTTGTCCTTGTCAGGGACCTTGGCATTGTAGACGGTCACCACTGTCATCGTCCCCTTGCCCGTGCCCTCAGCTTTCACCGTGAAGTCCTCGTTCAACTTGGTCTGCAGGGAGAGGGGACTTTGGGATGGGACAGGGACATCCCCTGGGAGGGACACGGAAGGGACGGGGCGTCCTGGGCCGTGGAGGCACACGGGAACACGGAGGGGGTGTAGAAGGGACAGGGACATCCCAGGACATGGAGGGGACAACAGCGTTGCAAGACACAAAGGGGACAGGAAGGACGTGGAGGGGACAAGGAAATCAGAGGACGTGGAGGGGCATGAAGGGGACAGGGACATTCCAGGTCACAGCCAGGGAGGGGACAAGATCAGCCTGGGACATGGAGGGACATGGCAGGGACATCCCAAGCCTTGGAAGGACACAGGGGACAGGACATGGAGGTGACATGGAAGGGACAGGGACACCCGAGGCCATAGCGAGGGGACAAGATCGTCCTGGGACATGGAGAGATACAGAGGGGACAGGGACATCCCACGGACGGGAACAGCAGGGCAAGCAGTGCTGCATCCCCCTGGTCCTGATGGTGACGATGACAATGGTGACAAGGGTGCCGGTACCTCAGCGGAGCGTGCCACCAGGGCGTTGCTGTTCTCGATGCGGTAGGTGATGGCACTGGCACGGCGCGGCAGCAGCACCGACACATCAAGGTTGAGCTCAAGCTGCCGTGGAGTTGCTACCTGGTACTGGGCCAACGCTTGGAATACCAGGATGGTGGCCTGAAGGGACATCTGTGTCACCAGGGCTTGGGGACACCGTCTGGAGCATCCCCAAAGCCCCCCGGGTGGCCCTGAGCCCAGGGTGACCCCAAGTCCTGAGGCCACCCGATATCACCTGGAACATACCCTTGGGGGTCTTATGGAGCAGAGGTGTCCCCCAGGGACAGGACATGTCCCTGAGGGTCCCCAGGGTCTGGAGGTGTCCCCAGGGTCTGGAGGTGTCCCCAGGGTGTCCCCCAGGGACAGGCCTTTTGGGTTTTCCAAAGCCCTTGAGATCCCATGGGATCAGGGGTGTTCCCCAAGGACATGCCATGTCCCTGGGGGTCCCAAGGGCCCCGAGGTGATCCCCAAGCCCTGAGGGGTCCCCCAATGCCTTTGGGGTCCCATGGGACCAGAGGTGTCCCCCAAGAGACATGTCATGTCCCTGGAGTCCCCAGGGCCACAGGGTGACCCCTCAACCCCCAACACAGCCCTCAACCCCTGTCTTCCTGTCCCCCTTCCCCATGGCAGCGGGTGCCAGGACAGCACCCATGGGTGCCAGGGAGCTCCGTAGCCCACCTGAGTTGATCCGTAGCCACCACCATAGTAGTTCTGCTGGGCAAGCCAGCGGGCCACCGCCCCCGTCAGCTCTGGCTTCTCCATTTGCAGCAAGGCCAGCAACGCGTAGGACGTCCCCTCGATGTTGTAGGTATGGGCGTTGCGTTCCTCCCAACTTCTGCCCTCTGGGGTGACATCGGTCCCTCAGCACCCTCTAGGGATGATTTCTCCTCCCACCAGGTAACCCATAATTACCTCTCCCCCCACCCCAGTTTTGTCCCCCGTGGAGGGACGTCACCTTTGGAAAACTTCATGAGAACTTTCTCGCTTTTGAGTTTCCCTGCCAGGGCCAAGGCATAGGAGGTCAGGGCCACCGTGTAGGGTCGGGCCAGGAACTGGTACCTCCGGGCAAGGTATTCGGCAGCTTTGTTGATGCTCCCATCCAAGCTCTGGGCAGAAAGGATGGTAAGTTTGGATTCTCAGGTGGCTGATATAAGGGTTGGGCACCTCATCTTGAAGCACTGTCCCTCTATGTGACAGATGCCAGTTGTCCCCCCTCTTCCCATGCGGGGTTGAGGACTGGGCCACTCACGTTGACATGGTCCTTGCAGACCTCCCGGGCCTCCTGCAGCGCGACGAGGACAAAGGCCGTCAGTGACACTTCGGGCTCGGCACCCTGGTAGCCTCCCTGCATGACAAAATGGAGGGAAAAGAACCTCAGGACTGTGGTTTTCACAGCAAGCTCTGTCCACCCAACACTCAGCCCTGTCACCCAAGATGGTCCTTTCCCCACAGCTCGTTCCAAAAGCCCATCCTTGAGCCAACAGGGCTTTGGCCACCAGCAGGGACAGGGTTTGGATCCTCCCATACCATCATCGGCGTATGGATGACAGGAGCATCTTCTTGGAAAATCCCATCTGGCTTCTGCTTCTCCAGGATGAGCCATTTCACGGCACCACAAACCACCTCGGGCTCAATGTCTACCAGCTTGATGGCCATGGCAAAGACTTTGGCCACGTAGGCTGTCAACCTGGGGACAGGAGGACCTTAGCGTCATGTCCAACCCTGTCACCCGGACCTGCGTGGTGGTGGCAACATGACCCTCACCAGGTGCTTGATGGGCGATCCTTGAAGGCGGCAAAGGAGCTGTCAGGTTTCCGGAAAGCGAGCTGTTGGGTGTAACCTGGTGAGGAGACGGTGGTTGGCCAACACAAGGAGCACCGGCGTTGGCTTCAGGCCACCAATGCCCTCCAGCTGTTGGCCAACAGAAGGAGCACCCAGCCAAGCTGAGGTAGCTTCAGGCCACCAACCCGCTCTGGAGCAAAACCAGTAGCTCTAGAAATCCCCAAACTGGTAGCACCCAACCCATGTCTTCTTCAAAGGGGCAAGTTTCTTCAGCGCCTTGGACGATGGCGACACTTTGCACCCCAAGAAAGGAAACCAGGGGATGCTTCCACCCTTTGGGGGATGCTCCTACCCTTTCTAATCAAGGTGATGGCCTCAGTGCGGCGGTCAACACCGAAGCTTTCCCACTGCAATGTGCTGTCCAGGTAGTGGGTGGCAATGACGGTGGGCGTCAACCCGATCATGTTCTGCTCCCCACAGCCCGTTGGGGTCACGATGAGGTGCTTCAGCTTGTTCCCGTCGATGGCTTTCTCCACCATGATGGACACAGGGTTTCCTGAACCAGAAGAAGGGCAGATGTCAAGCCAGGAGTGTCCCACCCCCTCCCAACTCGTCCCCACATGTGTCCCTTCCCCGGCTCTCACCTTGGATGCTGACTTTGGTCTCCGACTCGGTGTCAGGGACAATGTCAGAGAGGTTTGCTGCCTTCACCCTCTCTTCCTGTACACCATCTGTGGGGCAGGGAGGCCAGGATGGAGATGGGTGACCCCAAATCCTTCATGTCCCCCCCACCCTGAGGTGACCCAGCCCTGCCCCACATCTGCAGCAGGATGTCCCTTGCCCCTCAAGATGTTCCAGAGCCATACCAGGATGTCCCTTTTCCCTTGAGATGCCCCAGCTCCATAGTAGGATGTCCCTTGTCCCCAAGGATGCCCCAGACCCACAGCAGGACATGCCTCATTCCCTGAGATGCCCCAGCCCGATAATGGCACATCCCTTGTCCCCCAAGATGCCCGAGCTCCAAGTAGGATGTTCCTCATCCCCAAGGATGCCCCAGACCCACAGCAGGACATCCCTCATTCCCTGAGATGCCCCAGCTCCATAGTGGGATGTCCCTTGTCCCCCAGGATGCCCCAGTCCTACCCTTGGTGGTACATCCTTCATCCCCCAAGATGTCCCAGGCCCACAGTGGGTCTTCCCTTGTCCCCTGAGATGCCCCAGATCCTTCCCACCGTGGGACATCCCTCTGGGGCTGAGACATCCCCAAGACCAGCCGGGGCCACTCACTGACTCCCTTCGTCTTCGGGTCCAGCTCAACTATCTTCACCGTCTTCTCCAACCTCATCCCTTCGGGCTGAAGAGGTGAGAGTCCAATGCTAAAGGTTGGGCTGGTTTTGGGTTCCCCCTTCCCAGCCTCTCTGGGTTGTCCAGGAAAGGTGTCCCAGTGTAAACCAGCACCCCCAGGTCATGGGACAAACTGGGACAGCCCCAGGAGACCACACCAGAGCATCCTGGGGGAAGGATCCTTCATCCCTGGGTACCAACGCCAGGATGAAAGTGGAGACAGGGATGTCACAGGGATACAATGCTGGGGGCATCTCAGGGATGGAGGTGGCACCATGTGGTGGAGACACCGTGAGCAGCAATGGCCACTCACCACAACTTTCAGCTTCTTCTTGACACCATCAGCCACGAACTTGCCCTGGACAGCTGCCTTCACCTCGATGTCATGCAGCCCCAGCTGCAAGGGCACGATGACAAAAGGCACAGCCCATGATGACTGGGGTTTCAGCCTGAGGATCTGCTGGTAGCGCGACTTGGAGGTGGAGGCGCTGCACAGGGCTGGGTTGTACATCAGCTCCACGCGCACCTGCAGGGCACAGAGATGTTGGCCGTGGGGTTCAGGTGGCCACAGACCCCCCAGAAGCCCGGGTGTGGGTCCCCTGCCAACCGTGATTTCCTGAGTCCAGTAGTTGTAGAGGACGGCACGGATCTCCACCTGCTCGTTCCTCACCACAGAGTAGGGCAGGCGTAGGTCGATGAAGAACTCCTTCATCACCGTGATCTCATAGGGGTCGGCAACGCACAGCCCTGCGGGGTGGTCCCCAGGGACATGGCGTTCATGCTTATGGGCTTGCTGGGCCCCTCACGTCCCAGGGACATCCCCAAGGCTTTCAGAGATCCTTCAAGTCCCATGGAGTCCTCCCAAGGTTTAGGGGATCCCTCAAATCCCATGGAGTCCTCCCAAGGCTTAGGGGATCCCTCAAGACCCATGGAGTCCTCCCAAGGCTTAGGCTATCCTTCAAGTCCCAAGGACTGCCACCGAGCTTTGGGGGATCTCCCCAAAGTTTGGGGCACCTCTCCAGTGGTATGCACCCCTCTAAGATTTTGGAGATCCCTCAAACCCCAAGGAAACCCAGCAGACTTTAGGGGACCCTTCAAGTCCCAGGGACCACGCCCAAGGTTTGGGGGACTCCTTTGATCCCCAGGGACACCTTCCTACTCCATCACGTACCCTTGGTCCGCGAGATGCTGACGGCCAGGACCTCCCACGTGGTGATGGAGTCCTTCAGGTACACAGGCAAAGTCTTTGTGGAGATTCTGGAGAGGATGGGAATGACCAAGGGGGTCATAACCAGTCCCAGGCCAGGCTAGGGAGGTGTAACCAGCCACCAAACTGGAGTAGGAGGGGTCATGGCTGGTCCCCAGAGCTAGACCAGGGGGTTGTAGATGGCCCCTGAGCGGGACCAAGGTGACATAGCTGATCCCAAGGCAGCACCAGGGGTTCAAAGATGGCCCTTGTCTGGACTTTGGGGGGATCATAGCTGGTCTTCAGACTGGGCAAGGCAGCGTCCAGAGCTGGACAGGGAGGAGGTAATGATCCCCAAGTTGAGCCATGGGGTGGAGAGGCAGTGGGACAAGGGCACAGGGCTCACCCCAGCTCATTGGGCTGCTCCGTCAGCGACTCCACCTGCCACAGCCAGCTCTCCGGGAAGAGGCTCCGTGAGGTGATGTCCTCGTCAGCCAGGAAGCCATCATCCGCCTCACCTGGAGGTGGCAGCATCCTTCTCAACCATGGCCTCCGAGGCCTAGCCCCTGGGTGGAGCCACTATCACGCCAGCACCATCCAAGCACCACCCTTGTTTTGCCCAAGCATCATCTAGGCATCACCCAACTTTCACCCAAGCATTGCCCCAAATTGATCCAAGTATTGCCCAAGGATAGCACAACCAATGCCTGAGGTTCACCTGACCTTCACCCAAGCATCACCCAAGCAACGCCCGAGGTTCACCTGACCTTCACCCAAGCATCGCACAACCAATGCCCGAGGTTCACCTGACCTTCACCCAAGCTTCACTTAAGCTTTGCCCAAGCTTCACTCAAGCTTCGCCCAAGCTTCACTCAAGCTTCGCAACCGCCAACCCTGCCATCACCCCACCATCGCCCAGCACTTGCTTCGAGCCAGCTCGAGGTGGAGCTCGCGCTGCTTCTGGTCGCGGATGCCCTTGATGTAGTTGCAGCAGTCGAGGAAGGCCCGGATGCAGGCTTCTCCGTCCTGGATGTAGTTGGTCCGATGCTCGCAGCTGTGGCCCATGGGGTTTTCCTTCATGCCGTCCTCACAACACTTGCGCAGCGCCTTGTCCGTGTACTCAGCCGCTGCCAGCACCGAGGCACCAAGCTGGCACCAAGTCCCAAAGCCCCTGAGGGCCGTCAGGGACATGGGACACTCTGATGTCCCTCAGGGACATGGGACACTGGTATTCATTGGGATATGGGATGCTGTGGTATCACCAGGGACATGGGACACTGGTATTGATTGGGACATGGGATGCTCTGGTGTCCCTCGGGGACCTGGGACACTTTGGCATCTTCAGGGACATGGGACAATCTGGTGTTCCCAGGGGCACAGGACATTCCAGTGTTTTGGGGACATGGGACGTTCCCAGTGCCACCTACCCTTGGTGCCTTTGTACTCGATGAGCTGCAGGGAGCGGCGCTTGCGTTTCGCAGGCTGGCGACACTGGACCTCTGGGGAGGGAGAGGACACAGGTCAGGACCCCACAGTGTCACAGCCCCGAACCCAGGTGTCACTTCCCCTTGACATCAGTTGTCCCATCCCAAAGTCCAGGGGACACATCCCCCATCCCTAAAGTGTCACACTCCCGCATCCTTGAAGTGCCACATCCCTAAGGTGTCACCTAGCCCATCGCCAAGGTGCCACCCCAGGTTGTCCCAGTCCCCAGCATGTCCCCTACCTGATCGCTGTGGCGTGGTGATCTTCACGTTGGTGACCAGGCTGAGGCCAGCGTCAACAAAGACACCCACGTTGTCCCTCCCGCTGCCCGGGGTGCAGCCGATGTCACTCTTCTCCACCGTGTCCCAAACCTGTGGCCAACCGGGGACAGCCATGACAGCCACTGCCACCCGCCGGGGACAGTGGGGACGGGGACCCAGGCACCCACCTTGGACTGGGTGAGCTTGTTCTTCTTGCTGAGGACGAAGACGCCCTTATCCACGGCCACCAACCCCACATAGGCATTGTGGTCACCCTCGATGCGCAGCCGCATGGGTGTCCCCGGTTCGTGCACCCGGTTGTCAGCCTCTGTCGCTCCCTTCACCACCAGCTGCCGGGGGACACGGGGCAGGGGGGGTCATGTCCACGGGATGCCCAAAAAGAAACCTTCACCACACCTCCCAGGAGCTGCCCCGTGGGGTTACCCCAACCCCACAGGGTGCTGGAGTCCTCCAGGGGTAGCTGATGGCTGTGTCCTCCACCATGGAACATCTGGACCATCAGTGGGCTACCTGGGCCACCCAAGGCCTCCTGTGAGATGCCCAAGCCCCTCATGGACTATCCAAACCACCTAAGTGACACCTAGTCTCCATCATGGGCCACCCAAGCCCCTCAAGGGCCACCTCAAGGGTCACTCAAGCCACCTCCAAGGCCCAGCCAATGCTCCCAGGCTTCCCCCAGCCCCTGGGACAGTGGGGACACACTCACGCTGCCCATGCAAGTGTCCTTGACGTCAACCCAGATGGAGTCAGCGACAATCTCGCCTGGCATCACGTGGTAGTAGGCCACGATGCGGAAGGAGGGGATGAGCTCGGCCGTCACTGGCAGAGACATGGTGACCAGGCTCTGGCCGGCCTCGTGCCGCTGTCGCCCCACGCGGACAATGCGTCCCTTGCTCATGACCTGCGGCGGGCAAGGAAAGGCAGGGTTGGTGGGCACCCGGACACCTAGGTCTACAAGATGGGGGGGCAGTTGGTTGACAGAGGCCAAGCACACTCACCAGGTAGGTGAAGTACTGGACAGAGTCACGGATGGCATTGTTGTTGCTCTTGAGATGGAAGTTCACAGCCAGGTTTTCACCAGGCTGCACCTCGGTGGCCCCCACGGCCAGGTGGAGGAGGTTGCCGGAACCACCCTGGCTGCGGTAAGCTTCAGCAGTCATCTCCCGCGAGGCCTGGCGGTCGGGAGGCAGCCCCGGCTGGTCTGTCCGTACCTGCAACACAGGGGACACGGTGGCACTTGGCCAACAGGGAGAGGCGTGGACGTGGGCAGAGACCAGCATGGAGGTCTTGACCACCGTAGGGGTCTTGGCTGTCCTGGTCTCCCTGACCCATGCTGCCCTGGTCCTTGGTCAATGGTGATCGTCTCCTTGGTCAACCTGATCATCTCTGCTGCCCTGGATGTCTTGGCCACTCTAGTCAACTCAACCACTTTGGTCCTCCTGACATTGTCCCTCCTGGCCCTTGGCTACCCTGAACATCTTGGCCACTCCCATCCCCCTGACCTTGACCATCCTGGTTCTTGGTCACTGGTGAACCATGCTGACCCTGGCTGCAGGCCACCATGGACAACTTGGCCACTATGGACATCTCAGCTAGTCTCCCTGACACTGGCCATCCTGGTCCTTGATCACCCTAGATGTCTTGGTCAACCCAATTGCGTTGGCTGCCATGGTCCCCCTGACACCAACCACCCTACTCCTTGGTCAACGGTGACCAGCATAGCCCTGGTCCTTGGTCACTCTGGACATCTTGATCACCACAGTCACCTCAGCCATGCTGCTCCCCCTGACCTTGGCCGTCCTGGTCTTTGGTCGGTGGTAACCGGGATGGCCCTGACCCTTGGCCACCATGGATGTCTAGGCCATCCTGGCGCCCCGATCCTGCTGTCCTGGCCCTTGGTCAATGGTGACCGTGCTGGCCATGGGTCTTGGTCACCCTGGACACCTCAGCCACCTTGGTTGTCTCAGCAACCCCAACCCCCAGGTCACTTCAACCACCCGTGTCCCCAGCCACCTTGGCCACCCCAGTTCCAAGGCCACCCTGGCACCTATCCCCACTCACAGTGATGACGACGGAGTCCTTGTTGGCCGGCATGTTGAGGGCCAGCTTGGCTGTGCCATCACGCTGGGTGGAGACAAGACCCTGGAAGCCATCAGCCTTGACGGTGACACGCGGAGCTGGGGACTCATCTGGGTTAGTGACGTAGACCTGCAGGGGATGCAGTGTGACATGAGGACATTACATGGGGACATGCCACGAGGGACACATCATCTGATGCCATCCAGGTGACACAGGGATATGACATGGGAACAGATCCTGGTCCCCAAGTCTCCTCCACCCACAAACCCCCGGGCTTGCCCCATCCCCATCCTGATGCTGGGGACCCTGGTACCATGGGGTCCTGGGCCAATGTCACCGCCGTCCCCATCCCTGTCCCCAGATGCCATTACCGTCAGATGGAAGGGCATCCCCGGCTTGAAGTACTTGGGGGTGCGGGTGAAGTGGATGGTGTACGGGGACGTCACGATGCGGATGCCAGTGCGCTGTGCCTCCACCATGTCACTGCCTGTGGTGGCCACGGGAACGGCCGTGTCACCCGGCGCCAGCACAGGGCTCCATCTGACTTTGGGTGGCCCCATCCTCACTGTCCCCAACCCCACCTGTCCTCATTCTTGCTGTCCCCAACACCATGTCTCTCCATCCTTTGCTGTCCCCAACCCCACATGTCCCCAGCCCCACGTGCAACTGTTGTCCCCATCCCTCTATGTCCCCACATGTCCCCAAGTGTCCCTCCACCTACCCAATTGGTTGAAGACTGTGACAGAGACACAGAGCCCGTGGCCTCACGCGTCCCTGCTGTCCCTATCCCCCCAAGTCCCCTGTGTCCCCCGTGATCGCCCTGCACACCTGACTCGGTGATCACGGTGACGGAGACGTAGAGTGAATGTCCCACCAGCTCCTGGGGGTTGGCGAATCGCTGCCGCAGCATGGCCATGGACAGCACGGCTTCCCCGTCCCCGTCGTTCACCTGCGGCATGGAGTTAGTGGGACAGGGGACAGACGTGGGGACCGGGATGGGGACAGGGATGGGAATGGGGACAGGGGATGGCAGAGCTCAGTGTGAGGCAGGGATGGGGACAGGGATGAGGAGGGAGATGACAGGGACAGAGCTCAACAGGGGACTGGAATAGGGACAAGGGATGGGGACAGGGGCAAGGACAGGGTCACCTGGATGCGCCGCAAGGACTGGGGGATGCTCCTTTTCTCGTCGTCCACCATAACGCCGAAGAGGACGAAGGCTGACCCCTGCAGGCGCTTCCCATACAGGTACCTGGGTTCAAGCCACCGCTGTCACCGTCAACCCATCCCCACGTCCCCATCACATCCACATCACTGTCACCCCATGTCCCCGCATCCCCTTGTCATGCAACCCTGTCACCCCATTACCCCGTGTCCTCATCACCCTGTCCCTGTCACTCCACATTCCCATGTCCCCCTGTCACCCCATCACCCCCGTCATCATCATCACCATCTCCATCGCCCTGCATCCGTGCCACCCCCTCATCCCGGAGGACTTTGCGCAGGAGCATCACCCCACCCCACCACCCGTGTGGGTGTCACCCCCCAAAATGAGCAGTTTTGGAGTCCCCATCCCACCTGGCTGTGATGGACACCCGGAAATCCTCCTCCTGGTCGATGTAGAGGAACTTCTCCTCCGGCTCCAGGACCACCTCAAAGCTTGGCAGGACTAGGGGGGGACACCCAATGGACCAGGGCATCTAGGACAGATACAAGGGACCCAGGTGCCTGGGGACCCCCACCCCACCTTACCATACTCTTTGACTTCGAATTGGGTGTTGAAGACCTGTTCTGGTGAGTCTTCAAATTTGGCCATTATTGTCCACGTCCCCAGGCTGGAAAACGCGGGGGACAGGGTGAGGGGGCAAGCCTGGGGCCACGGATGTCCCTGGGCCACCCTGGGAGGTGGCACCCACCTGATGACCTCGGGCAGGTTGTGGTTGAGGGAGAAGATGCCGGTCTTCATTGGCGAGGACAAGGGCACTTGCTTGATGATGACATTATCAGGCGTCTGAAGGGACATGGAGTGGTTGGGGACGGTGGCATGGGTAGCTGTGTCCCCATGTCCCTGTGTCCCCAGCGGGCACCCACCTTGACCTCCACGATCACCGTCTTGGGCGCTGGCTCCATGAGGTGGCCCACAGCGAAGAGGCGGCAGAGCACTGGGAGGGGACACGGGGGACAAGGTGAGCAGGGATGGTGTGGGGACATCCAGAAATGGGTGTTGGACCCCAAAATGGGTGCTGGGTTCCAGTGGAGATGCCAGGCGGATGTCCCCAAATGGGTGCTGGACCCCAAAATGGGGACATCGTGGGGAGGTCTCCAAATGGATGCTGGACCCCAGCACCCCAAGGCGCTGTGGAGGGGACCCAACACCCCAAGGTGCCACCAGCACCCCAACATGCCATGATGAGACCCAGCACCCCAAGGACACACCAGTGGAGCCAGGGGTGTAGATGGGCTTGTCGGTCTGCAGGAAGATGTGGCCGCTCTGGAGTGACACCAGCAGCACCTTGTCCAGGGTCACCGCGCCCACCCGCGCTGTCACCGAGACAAACTGCTTCCCCACTGACTGCGGCAGCGTCTTGGCCGACACCTGCGGTGACAGAGGACACCGGGTGGCACCTGCACCACAGGGACGGGGCTGGGGACACCAGATGGCACCCATGCCCAGGGAACGGCACGGAGGATGCCGGGTGACAGTCCCCAAGGACTCCAGGGTGACCATCATCAAAGACCAAGGGGTGACCATCTCCAAGGACGCCGAGGGGACTGTCCCCAAAGAGCCAGAGGTGACCATCCCCATGGACCCATGGGTGACCATCCTCTAATCATAGCGTGACCATCTCCAAGGACCCCAGAGTCACTGTCCCCAAGGACCTGGGGTGACTGTCCCCAAGGACCTCAGAGCGACCATCCCCAAACACCCCATGGTCACCATCCTCCCCCAGATCCCACCAGCCCCATGGAGATTCTCCACCATCTCATATAGGGTTGAGCCCCATGGGCCACCCTCCCCAGGGCAGGAGGGGGCAGTGACCGGCGGGGAGGTGACACGGGGGCGGTGACATACCTTGATGGTGGCGGTGGCCAACATGCCCTCAGCGGGGCTCAGCGGCACGCGGACCTGGTAGAGCACGTGGCGCTTGAGGGGAAAGTCCTGCACCAGGATGACGGCCTCGGTGGCGGCGGTCAACCCCGGCGCCTCCAGCACCACCCGCTCCTCCGTCTCCAGCCGCAGCACCGCCGGTGTCACCATCGTCACCCTGGGGACACCGGCCGTCATGGGGGGCTGTCACAGGGTCCCCCAGAGCACCCTGGGGACCTCACAGCACCCAGACCCCCCCCAATCTGTCCCCACAGCACCCTAGGGACCCCCTGATCTGTCCCCCCACAGCACCCAGCACCCTGGGGAGCCTACAGCACCCCAAGGACCCTCCGATCTGCCCCATGCACCTGAAGGAACCCCAAGCCCCCTGTTGCACCCCAATATCCCCCCATTGCTCCCCAATATCCCTCCCACTGCCCTCCAGCACCCACCCCTGGGGGGGTCCTGGAAAGGAGGCTCCGATCTGGGGTGGGGGTCCTGGTCAGGGGGGGTCCCAGGTAGGTTGGGGGTCCCTGGAAGGGGGGTCCCAGTTGAGGGGGGGGTCCCAGTTGAGGTGGGAGTCCCAGAGAGGGGGTCCTGGTTTAGGGGGTCCCAGATATGGGGGTCTCCTTCAGGATGGGGGTCCTGGTCATGGCGGGGTTCAATCTAGGGTGGGGGGTCCTGGCCATGGGGGGGAGTCTACCATGAGGTTTCCATCTGGGGCAGGGGGTCTTGGTTGGGGAGGGGGTCCCAGCCATTGGGGTCCCAGCCAGGGGGGTCTGGTGGGTGGGGATCCCCTGGGTGAGGGGATCTTGGGGTGCAGGGATCCCATGGGTGGGGTGTGAGGGGTCCCAGAAGAGGGGGTCAAATGGGTGGGTGGGCTCCCCTGGGCACATGGGGGATCCAGGTGGGGGGAGGCCCATGGGTTAAGGGGGGGGTCCCATGGTTGGGGGGGGGGTCCCCGTGACTCACAGTTGGGCATGGTTGGGGACCGCATGCAGCAGCAGGAGGCCGAGGAGGAGGGGTAGCGCCAGAGCCCCCATGGCTGTAGGGGGGGGACGGGGACGGGGGATCCCGGGGGTCCCTTTATGGTGGCGCCACTGGTTAATGGGTAACCAGCACCCGGCCGCCTGGGTCCACCCATGCCAACGAGGCTTGGACGCCTGGGTCCACCCATATACAAGGGGGGGGGCTGGATGCCTGGGTCCACCTGGGTGGGGGCTGGGAGCCACTGGGAGAGGCCCAAACGCCTGGGTCCACCTGGGTGGGTGTTGGGGAGGGTCTGCCCGGACCCCTGGGTCCACCCCTGCCAAGGGAGTCTGGGACCCACTGTGGGGGGATTCCTGGATTTTTGGGTCCACCTGGGTGGGGGCTGGGAACCACAGGGCGCCTGGGTCCACCCCCACGTCGGGGTGGGGGAGGGCCTGCCCGGACGCCTGGGTCCTTCCTCATTTCGGGGAAGGCGGCTGGCGAGGGGCCACCGGGAGTTGCGACACCGCATGGGGTGGTGGGGAGGGACACCGGAGGGGGGGATGCGACGGGGAATGGGGGGACACCAGGGGATACCCATGACCCTCCTGGGTTGTGGGGTGGGGGTGGGCAGGACCTGGACGCCTGGGGTCCCCCCCTGGACCCAGACACCTGGGTCCCCTCCTGGACCCTTGGCAGGACCTGGACGCCTGGGTCCCCCCTGGACCCGGACACCTGGGTCCCCTCCTGGACCCTTGGCAGGACCTGGACGCCTGGGTCCCCCCTGGACCCGGACACCTGGGTCCCCTCCTGGACCCTTGGCAGGACCTGGACGCCTGGGTCCCCTCCTGAACCCTTGGTAGGACCTGGACGCCTGGGTCCCCCCTGGACCCGGACACCTGGGTCCCCTCCTGGACCCTTGGCAGGACCTGGATGCCTGGGTCCCCTCCTGAACCCTTGGTAGGACCTGGACGCCTGGGTCCCCCCTGGACCCGGACACCTGGGTCCCCTCCTGGACCCTTGGCAGGACCTGGACACCTGGGTCCCCTCCGGGACCCTTGGTAGGACCTGGACGCCTGGGTCCCCCCCTGGACCCGGACACCTGGGTCCCCTCCTGGACCCTTGGCAGGACCTGGACACCTGGGTCCCCTCCGGGACCCTTGGCAGGACTTGGACACCTGGGTCCCCCCTGGACCCAGACGCCTGGGTCCCCCCCTGGACCTTTGGTAGGACCTGGACACCTGGGGCCCCCCTGAACCTTCGACAGGTCCTGGACACCTGGGTCCCTCGTGGGACCCATTGGGTCACCACGTCCAGATGCCTGGGTCCCTCATGTGGACCTTGGCGTGGGTGCAGGCCCCAGACACCTGGGTCCCAGATGCCTGGGTCCCCCCATGGGCCCCCCGTTCCTCCCACCACCGCAAGCCGTGACCACAGGGGGCCCCCCCGGGGGTGGCAGCTCCTCCCCGGCTGCAGGCGCCGGGGCGGGAAGGACCCCAGCATCCGGGCACCGCGTCGATGTTCCCATTGGCCCCCGCGGCACCCCAGGGCGCAGGCGCGGCACCGCCGGCTTCCGGCACCCCCGCGAACCCCCAGGCCCAGCCGGGCCCCACCACCACTGCTGCCCGCACCGGGTGGTCCCCGAGGCCACCGGACCCTCCCCAGACGTGGGTGCACCAGGGGGAAGGAGCCCATCGGCACCCGGTCTTCTCCAGGCGTGGCGGCAGCGGTGGGAAGGAGACCGACGCCGCCCGCTTCTCACCGCTGGCGGCTGCGCCGCGGGGCCCCATTGCTACCGGTTCCTTCCCAAACGTGGTGGTTCCTGGGGGGGAAGGCCCCCCCTTGCTGTGAGAGCCTCCCCAGAAGTGGTCGAAGACTCATCTCCATCAGCTCCTCACCAGAAGTCAGCCCGCCTCCGTCAGTTCCTCACTGGACACGATCCCACCAAGGCCTCACCTCTGTTGGAACCTGATCAGAAGTGGCTGCACTGCAGGACTTCATCTTCTGCTTCTCCTCCCCAGAAGTAGTCCCACCAAGACGCATCTCCATCAGCTACTCCTCAGACAAGATCCCACCAGGGCCTCATCTCCATCAGCTCTTCCCCAGAAGTGGTTGCACTGCAGGACCTCATCTTCTGCTGCTCCTCCCCCAGACACCATCCCACCAGGACCCATCTCCATCGGCTCCTCCCCAGAAGTGGTCCCACCAGGACCCATCTCCATCGGCTCCTCCCCAGAAGTGGCCCCACCAGGACCCGTCTCCATTGACTCCTCCCCAGAAGTGGCCCCACCAGGACCCATCTCCATCAACTCCTCCCTAGACACCATCCCACCGGGACGCCATCGCTGTTGGCGCCATGGAGGCATGGCGGCAGTGCGCCCGCTGGCTGGTGGCGGCGCGGGTGCTGCCCGCGGGACACCGGGCGAGCAGCCCCGGGGGGCAGGTGTGGGACCTGGCGCAGGCGCTGCGGGATGGGGTGCTGCTCTGCCACCTCCTCAATGCCCTCCTGCCCCGCGCCGTGCCCCCCCGCGACATCTGTCCCCGTCCCCAGATGTCACAGGTGCGACCGGGGGCAAATACCCACCAGGGTGGGGTAACTGGGGGGGGGTAATTGCCCCAGAAGGGGGTACGGGGGTGCTGGCTCCAGCAGGGATGATGGTGACGGTGACAATGACAGGGCTGGTGTGAGTGGGGGTGATGGCGATGATGATGGGGACGATGGTGGTGATGGTGACAGTGGGGGTGATGATGATGGTGGTGATGCTGGTGCCAGTGGGGATGATGATGACGGTGACAACAAGGTTGATGGTGACAATGACGGATGGTGAAAATGGGGATGATGGTGATGGTACCGATTGAGAACGGGGATAATGATGATGGCAACAGTGATGCGGGTGACAGTGATGGTGACAGTGATGACGATGGTGTTGGTGATGATGGGTGTGGCTGTGATGGTGTCAATGGGCGTGATGTTGATGGTGACAGTGGCCATGGGGATGATGATGACCATGGGGGTGACGATGACCATGGCCACAACAATGATGGTGATGATGATGGTCCTGGTGCCAGTGAGGATGACAGTGACATTGACAATGATGGTGTTGGTGACAGTGAGGATCATGGTGATGATGGTGATGGTGCCAGTGGGGGTAACAGTGACAGTGTTGGTGACGTTGATGATGGGGGTGACAGCGTTGACGACAGAGATGATGGAGGTGCCAGTGTCAGTGGTGGTGATGATGGGGTTGATGGTGCTAGTGGGGATGACAGCGGCAGTGACAATGATGGTGATGGTGACAACGGGGGTGCTGATGGGGGTGATGGTGCTAGTGACGGTGATACGGTGCCACCACAGTTCTTGTGCCTGAGAAACATCCGCACCTTCCTGACCGCCTGTGCTGACAAGTTCGGGCTCCCGAAGCACCGGCTCTTCGGCGCCTTCGACCTCTTCGATGTCCAGGACTTCGGCAAGGTGGGACCCAGGCGTCCGGGTCAGCCCTGGGGGGGACCCAGATGTCCGACTCCTGCCCCTCCCCACCCAATGTCCCCTGTCTGTCCCCAGGTGATTGACACCCTCTCGACGCTCTCCTGGACCCCCATCGCCCAGAGCAAAGGCTTCACGTGAGTGCGGGGGACCCAGGGGTCCCGTCCCCCTCCCCAGGTGACCCAGGCGTCCGGTCCCCGAGGGACCCAGGCGTCCGGGCTGTGTCCCCCTCCAGGCCCTTCCCTACTGAGGACTGCGTTGGGGACGATGACATCTACAGCGGCCTCTCTGACCTCATCGAGTGAGTGGGGCAGGTCGGGGGGTGTTAGGGAGGTACTGGGATGGGTTAGGGGGTGCCAGGGGGCATTAGGGGGGCACTAGGGGGGTATTGGGGGACATTAGAGGGGTATTAAGGGTCATTGGAGGGTATTTAGGGGAGTATTGGGAAGTACTGGGGCAGTAGGGGGGTGCTGGGGGCATTGGGGAGCACTAGGGGAGTATTGGGGGGTAAGGGGGGCATAGAGGTCATTGGGGGGTATTGGGGGATATTAGGGGGGTATTAAGAGTCATTAGGGGGGTATTAAGGGGTATCAGGGGGTACCAGGTTTATTAGGGGAGATTAAATGAGTTCCTGGGTGCGTCAGGTGTTAATAAGGGGTATCAAGGGGCATTTGGGGGTATTGGGGGGGTACCGGGGGGTATTGGGGTAGTAGAGGGGTACCAGGGGGGACTGAGGGGCAATAGAGGGGTATTAGGGGGCATTATAGGCAAATTGGGGGTACTATAGAGGTTTGAGGGGGGGTAGAAGGGCACCAGGGGGTATTGGGGGGCAATAGAGGGGTATCAAGGGTATTAGAGGGGTACCTGGGGTTGCTAGGGGGGTCGTGGAGGGGATTGGGGGTATTTAAGGGGTACCAGGGGGTATTGGGATATCAGGGGAGTACCGGGGGGATGGGGGTGTATTAGAGGGGTATTGGGGGGCATGAGGAGGTATTGGGGGGGTTAAAGGAGTAGCAGGGGAACTGGGGGGACATAGAGGGAGAGCAGGGGGTATTTGGGAGGATGTGGGGGGATTCGGGGTGCAGAGGGGTACCGGGCTGTCCCCGCGCAGCGACACGGCGGAGGAGGACGATGACCTCTACGACTGCGTCGAGGCCGAAGGAGACGACGGCGATGACATCTACGAGGATCTGATGAGGGTGGAGACCCCCCCGGCTATGGTGGGTCCCCTCCCAGATGCCTAGGTCCCCTCCCGGACACTTGGGGGTCCCTCCCGGACACCTGGGACCCCCCAGGATGCCCGGGACCCCCCTGGACACCTGGGTCCCACTGTCTCCGCAGAAGGTGGAGGTGGACCGGAGGCTCTGTTGCCTCCAGGAGTTGAGACAGACGGAGGAGAGGTACACCGAGACCCTCGAGTCCATCTGCCAGGTGGGATGGGGACACGCGGGGGACACTGGGGACATGGGGGAATACGGGGGATGCAGGGGGATCTTGGGGAAATAAGAGGACATGGGGGACGTTGGGGACAAGGGGGAATATAGGGGACGTGGGGGGACATTGGGGAAGTATGGGGACATGGGGGATGTGGGGGGACATGGGGGGACATTGGGGAAATAAGGGGACGTGGGGGACGCTGGGGACATGGAGGGGCCTGGGGGAATATGGGGACAAGAGGGGACTTGGGGGGACTTGGGGGATGTGGGGGGATATTGGGGAAATAAGGGGACAGGGGGACATTGGGGACAAGGGGGAATATGGGGGACATGGGGACATTGGGGACAAGGGGGAATATGGGGGACATGGGGAGATGTGGGGGGACATTGGGGAAATAAGGGGACATGGGGGACACTGGGGGCATGGGGGACGCTGGGGACATGGAGGGGCCTGGGGGAATATGGGGACAAGGGGGACAGAGGGGACATGAGGGGACTTGGGGGAATATGGGGGATGTGGGGGGACATGGGGGACATGGAGACATGGGTGACATTGGGGACATGGGGGGACACTGGGGAATATGGGGGACATGGAGACATGGGTGACATTGGGGACATGGGGGGACACTGGGGAATATGGGGGACATGGAGACATGGGTGACATTGGGGACATGGGGGGACACTGGGGAATATGGGGGACATGGAGACATGGGTGACATTGGGGACATGGGGGGACATGGGGACATGGGGGACATGGACACATGGGTGACATTGGGGACATGGGGGGACATGGGGACATGGGGGACATGGGGGGACATGGGAGATGTGGGGGACTTGGGGCCACTGGGGACATGTGGGACACAGATGGAGGTGGCGATGAAGGGGACAGGGACACAGGGACACGGGGCACTGGGACAGGTTCCCCCAGTGTCCTCAGTACCCCTTCCCAGTGCTCCCAGTAACCCCAGTGCCCACAGCACTTCCTGCGGCCGCTGCGGCACTTCCTGCAGCCCCAAGACCTCGAGAGCATCTTCATCAATATTGAGGTGACCCCAGTAACACCCAGTGCTCCCAGTAACCCCTCCTAGTGCTCCCAGTAATACCCAGCAACCCATCCCACTCTTCCCAGTAGCCCTCCAGGGCTCCCAGTGCTCCCAATAACCCCTCCCAGTACTCCTAGTAACCTCAGTAGCCCCTCCCGCTGCTCCCAGTAACTGCAGTATCCCCCAGTAACCCCTCCCACTGCTCCTAGTAATGCCCAGTAACCCATCCCACTCCTCCCAGTAACCCCCCAGAGCTCCCAGTAACTCCTCCCAGTAACCCCCAGTAACCCCTCCCACTGCTCCCAGAAATGCCCAGTAACCCCTTCCAGCTCTCCCAGTGGCCCTCTCAGTGGTCCCAGTAACCCCCCAGTACTCCCAGTAATGCCTCCCACTGCTCCCAGAAATGCCCGGTAACCCCTTCCAGCTCTCCCAGTAGCCCTCTCAGTGCT
The DNA here is from genome assembly GCA_037975005.1 of Platalea minor. Lineage (NCBI taxonomy): Eukaryota > Metazoa > Chordata > Aves > Pelecaniformes > Threskiornithidae > Platalea > Platalea minor. The sequence continues at coordinate 54,884 of JBBPFK010000242.1, forward strand.
CCCAGTAACCCCCCAGTGCTCCCAGTAACCCCTCCCACTGCTCCCAGAAATGCCCGGTAACCCCTTCCAGCTCTCCCAGTAGCCCTCTCAGTGCTCCCAGTAACCCCCCAGTGCTCC